>JAJEJH010000586.1:0-40091 GCA_026122585.1 Anacardium occidentale
GAGTTGGCGGAGGCAGAGCCAGAGTTTATGCAGTCTACCAGGAGCAGGCAGAGGCCATTTCCCATGCAGTTACCGGTCAGTTACTTTATTTTGATACTCCCTTATTTGTACTTGTTGACTGTGGAGCCACACACAGTTTTGTGTCTTGGAGTGTGGTTGAGAGATTGGGGGTTGACCCTAGTATGGCCAGTAGGAGTATCCATATGGAGATGCCAGATGGGGGATTTGTGGTGAGTGACAGAGTTCTCCTAGATCAGGAGATCGAGGTCATGGGTAGACAGATGGTGATTGATTTGATTCTGCTGGAGTTAGCAGACTTTGATATGATTTTAGGGATGGATTTTCTGGGTAGATATGGAGCTGAGATAGATTGTGGAAGGAAGAAGGTGAGATTCCACATAGGCCCTGATCAGTTTGTGTTTGGTGAGGGCAGAGTTGACAGTCTGATGATCTGCAGTATTCAGGCGAGCAGATTGTTGAGACAGGGTTGTGTTGGATACTTGGCCAATGTTGTTAGCAGCAGTTCAGTGGGTTCGAGTATCGAGGAGATGCCAGTTGTCAGGGAGTTTCCAGATGTGTTTCCAAAGGAGTTACCAGGGTTACCTCCAGACAGAGAGTTAGAGTTTAGTGTTGAGCTTCTTCCGGGTACGGCTCCAATTTCTAAAGCTCCGTACCGGATGGCTCCAGCCGAGCTTCAAGAGTTGAAGAAGCAGCTTCAGGAGCTAACAGATAAGCGGTTTATCAGGCCGAGTTGTTCACCTTGGGGAGCTCCGATTCTGTTTGTGAAGAAGAAAGATGGGTCGATGAGGATGTGTATCGATTACAGGGAGCTAAACAGAGTAACAGTAAAGAATAAGTATCCCCTACCGAGGATTGATGACCTGTTTGATCAGTTGAGAGGTGCAGTTGTGTTTTCCAAGATCGATTTGAGATCTGGGTATTATCAAGTCAGAGTGGCAGACAGAGATGTTCCCAAGACAGCTTTCAGGACCAGATACGGGCATTATGAGTTCGTGGTTATGCCATTTGGGTTGACTAATGCTCCAACGATCTTTATGGATCTGATGAACCGGGTGTTTCATGATTGCTTAGACCGGTTCGTGGTGGTGTTCATTGATGACGTTCTGGTGTATTCCAGGAGTGTGGCGGAGCATGAGCTGCATCTCAGATATGTGCTTCAGAGGTTGAGAGATTAGCAGTTGTTTGCTAAATTTTCCAAGTGTGAGTTCTGGCTTGACAGAGTTGCTTTTCTGGGTCATATAGTTTCAGCAGACGGTATTTCAGTGGACCCCAGTAAAGTGGAGGCAGTTTTGAGTTGGCCGAGGCCGAAGACAGTAAAAGAGATCAGAAGCTTCCTTGGATTGGCAGGTTACTACAGGAGGTTCATTGAGGGATTCTCTAACCTAGCAAGGCCTCTCACTGCCTTGACTAGAAAAAAGATTCCATTTGTTTGGACAGATGATTGTGAGGCACGATTCCAGGAGCTCAAGCAGAGATTGACTAGTGCTCCAGTTTTGGCACTACCTCAGGAGGGAGTAGAGTTTGATATTTACACAGATGCGTCCCATCAGGGGATTAGGGCAGTGTTGATGCAGAGTGGTAGGGTTATTACCTATGCCTCCAGACAGTTGAGAGATCATGAGATGAGGTACCCTACCCATGATCTAGAGTTGGCAGCAGTCGTGTTTGCTTTGAAGATTTGGAGACATTACTTATATGGAGTTAAGTGCAGCATATACTCAGACCATAAGAGTCTGAAGTATTTCTTCACCCAGAGAGAGCTTAATATGAGACAGAAGAGATGGTTAGAGCTGGTAAAGGACTATGATGTTGACATCAGATATCATCCAGGGAGAGCCAATGTAGTGGCAGATGCTTTGAGCAGGCGAGTAGCCTTATCCAGTCTTTCAGTTCAGAGAGAGTTGCAGTATGAGATTGCCAGAGAGCAGATTGAGATTGTTACTGCAGGATTCTCCAGACTGCAGATCAGATCTTCTCTATATGATGAGATCAGAGAGTGTCAGATGTCAGATGAGTGGACTCAGAGTATGCTTCAGAGGATGTCAGAGAGAGCAGTGCTAGATTTTGAGATCAGAGATGGGATCTTGAGATTCCGAGGCAGAGTATGTGTGCCACAGAGTTCAGAGTTGAGACAGAGGATTTTGTCAGAGGTACACAGTACGGTGTATTCAGCACACCCAGACAGTACAAAGATGTATCAAGATCTCAAGAAGAGTTTCTGGTGGTCAGGCATGAAGAAAGACATAGCAGACTTTGTTTCCAGATGTCTGGTATGTCAGCAGGTTAAGACAGAACATCAGAGACCCTCAGGTTTACTTCATCCTTTGAGTATTCTTGAGTGGAAATGAGAAGATATTTCTATGGACTTCATTTCTGGTCTTCCTAGAGTTCAGAGAGGATTCGATGGTATTTGGGTGATAGTGGACAGACTGAGTAAGTCAGCTCATTTTCTGCCAATTAGACAGGGCATGTCTACAGATCAGTTGGGGAGACTGTACATCAGAGAGGTGGTCAGACTCCATGGTGTTCCCAGGACTATAGTGTCAGATAGAGACTCTAGATTTCTGTCAGCTTTCTGGAGATCATTGCAGAGAGCCTTGGGGACCAGATTACAGTTTAGTTCAGCCTACCATCCTCAGACAGATGGACAGATTGAGAGAGTTAATAAGATTCTGGAGGATATGCTCAGAGCCTGTTGTATGGACTTCCAGACCGATTGGGCAGAGTTGATTCCCCTCATGGAGTTCGCGTATAACAACAGTTATCAGGCGACTATCCAGATGGCTCCGTTTGAGGCATTATACGGTCGGAGGTGTAGATCTCCTCTTCATTGGGATGAGATTGGAGAGAGAGATTCTCTTTTGACAGTGGTGGGTCCAGAGATTGTTCAGGGGATGATTAAGCAGATCAGGATTATCAGGCAGAGGATGAAACAGGCCCAGGATCGACAGAAGAGCTATGCAGACTTGAGACGCAGAAAGATTGAGTTTTCAGTAGGCGACAGAGTATTCCTGAGAGTTGCTCCATACAGGCACGTTCTCAGATTTGGCAGAAAGGGGAAGTTGGCCCCTAGATTCATTGGTTCCTATGAGATACTTGAGAGAGTGGGGACAGTTGCCTACAAATTGGCTTTGCCAGCTAGCATGGACAAGATTCATAATGTGTTCCATGTGTCTCAGTTGAGGAAGTATGTGGGGGATCCTTCTCATGTGCTTCAGTTTTCAGAGGTTGAGTTGGCTGATGATTTGAGTTATCAGGAGCTGCCAGTACAGATTCTGGATTACAAGGTCAAGGTTCTCCAGGGATAGGTTCCCAGAGTTATTCAGGTAAATTCTGGGGTCGAAATTTTTATAAGGGGGGAGGAAATGTAGCATCCTAGATCCGAAAGCCTTCTCGGTTAGAGTTTCGGGGTTAGAATTGAGATTCAGAGAGAGATTGGGAGTCTGGTTAAGTTTAGGGGTGAGTTGGTAAGTTTTCGAAGCTATGTGGCTTCCGTTGGAATCCTTTTGGAAGGATTCGATTAGGCGAGTGAGCGGGAAATGAATTAAGTTCATTTTCCCTGGTGCACGCCCGTGCATCATTGGTGCACGCCCGTGCATGAAATGGTATTTAAGTGAGAGCCGAGAGAAATGTCATTTCTTTTCTCACCCAAGTTTCTTTTAGCCATATTCTCTCTTTCATTTCAGTGCCTCCCGTTCCTAGAGAGGAGATTCAACAGCCATTAGCTCCCGATCAAGCTAGAGATTAGAGTTGAAGCTTGTTTTCCGAGTTATGAAGAGAGGTAAGTGTTCTCTTACCTTTTCCTTGGGATTCCCGGTATGTTTTGTGCTTCTTGATGCCATGGATGTGTTCCTTGCATGTGGATGATTGTTTGAGATGATTATATGGCCTTGCATGTTGATTTGGATGACAAATTTCCACCCTTGAAGCATGCATGTGTGTATGTATGGCCTTAGAAAGAGAAAGGAGATGTTTCCATGGTAGATTCCATGATTGATGATGCATGTTGCATGTGAAGCTTGAATGGTGATGTTTGAAGTGCTGGGAATGTATATTTGAAGTGTGATTGCAATTGGATGTGTTTTGGTTGGCCGTTTTGTGCATTTTTCGAGCGGTGCTTTGTTGAAGAACCAGACGCACGACCGTGCGCCAGTATGGCATGGTCGTGAGCTTATGTTTCTCCAGACGCACGCCCATGTTCACGACCTGTGCACGGCCAGAAAATGTACATGCACGCCCGTGTGTCCGCATACACATGCCCGTGCGTAGGCATTTTCAGTGACAATGAATAGTGAATTCCAGTAGCTTGCACGACTAGACGCACGACCAGCGCACGGTCCCGTACGTCAGGGTGCACGCCCGTGCACGTTTCATGCACGCCCGTGCATCAGCAGAATTTCAGAAAAATGATTATTAAATGAGAAATTAAGCATGCGAATTCAGAATAAAGGTTAATTGGCTTCAGATAAGCATCAGATGAGCATGTAATCAGTTAAAAAACTGCATGTGCATATCATGACATGACATGTAGTTTCAGAGAGGATCAGGGGATCCGAATTCAGAAGTATTCAGAACCTGATGTACGGGTAAGAGTATAGGGTGAATACGAGGGGGCATCTGTGGGAATCAGCCTTCTGACACCAGTCAGAACGCTCAGCAGTTTTACAGATTCAGTTCCTGACACCAGTCAGATGATTCAGCAGCATTTCAATTTCAGCTCTCTGACACCAGTCAGATCGAAGCAGTACAGTATTCAGATTCAGCTTTCTAGCTAGTAGCTAGAATGGTTAACCCATATGGCCAGGATGCCGAATCCCTGTATTACCCAGTCTGATCAGCACAGCAGGTACCCGAGGGTACAGAGAGGTATTCAGATGCATGCATCCAGTTTTCAGTTAGCATGACATGACATACACATCATGACGTGCATACATATGATATTAATAAATGAATGAGATCCAGATGAGTAGTTTCCAGATTCCAGCAAGCGCATAGATGTATGATTAGGGGCGAGGCCCAGGTATGTGTTTGTTTACATGATTGTTTGTGCTTGCTTGGGTATTGAGGGAAGTAAGGAGCGCTTACTGGGTGATCTTTATCACTCATCCCCCTCCTTCTTCCAGTTTTACAGGTGTTCGTGCTGGGTTCGAGGAGCGGGTGGACTGAGGCTGACAGAGAGGGCACGCACACACACCTCGATCAGTTATGTATCAGTTTTGGACCTGTGTGGTCATATGTACTTTTGTGCGTATCCAGATGTACCAAAACAATGTATGTATCTGTGTAAAGGCCTGTGGGCCCATTGTACAGAACAGTTTATATATGTTAATGATGTATATTCAGAAAAGCTTCCGCATGTGCAGAAATGTATAGTGTAAGATTTTATTTTCCGTAGGATTCCCGTCGCGGGTACCCGTATTTTCGGATTATTAATAAAAGCTCCCCGATATTATTCAGCAGCAGGGGTACTCGTGGCGACGGGTCCTACATCCAGTGCATCCTTATGCATAACCATGTATTGAGTAGCACACGTTCGTGCACCTTAAGAAAAACACATAATAAAATCTAAAACAATCTTAAGCCACTCTAAGCCACTTCTAAGCATACAAAACTTAGTAATATCAAGAGAAAACAATATATTGTAATAACCTAGGGGTAGAATTGCCTTTAGGTTTTGAAACCGAGGATAAAAGAGAGATTTTCAGATAGAAATAGATTTGAAAGGGGTTAAGGGTAAAGGAGTCATTTATAAGCCTTTTGTGATTTGTACATGGATGTTTTGGGAAGAATATTCTATGTATAGCATGAAGAGAAAGAGAATTAAGTTTTTACAGAGTACACGACCATGTATCTCGACACACGAACACACGCCCGTGTGTCAGGTGAGAAACACTATAAATGTTTTATTTTTCTTATTTTTTCACCGAACATTTTCCTTCAGCTTTTTCTCTTCTCCGTTTATAATGAACCCTAGAAAAGAATTTGTTCAACTAGTAGCTAATAATTAAGTTAGAGATTCAAGAGCATCAAGAGAGCGAGCTCTGGACACAGTGACAAGACATAAGTATTTCCTTACCTCTTTCACTTGGGTTTACAACATGTTTCTTTGATTTGGCTTTCCTATGGTGCTTGTTACATGTTAGAAATGTATTTGAGTCTGTTTTGATGTTGAGAATGATGTTTTGGATGATGATTTATGACTTGATTTCAGAAATGTTTGAGATTATGTGCTTGGGCATGTGTTTGTGAAGAATGGAAGATATTTGGCATGCTTTATAATGAATAAATGAAACGAGGATGCTTATTAGTTGTTATATTTGGTATATGTATGCTTGTTTAAGAAATGGTTGTGGTTTGAGTTGTGAATCTAGGATTTTTTGGGTTTTTAGATATGTATTGCAAAAGAAGAGTTGAGCACACGACTGTATACCTAAGGATACACGCCCGTGTGGCCTCTTTTCTGTATGAACACGGTCTTGCATGACACCCATATGCGTATAAAAATCCAGACACACCTTTGTGCAATCGATGCACACACTTGTGTACTTATTTCTAATTTTACAAGCCCGTGTAAGCAAGACGCGGGAGTGTTGGTTTTGTTGTTACACGCCTGTGCAGTGTGAAATATGGCCTTGTGCCTTAGATGTACATCTCATGTGTTCGCACCACATGTCCCTGTGGCCAGCCTAAGATTTTCAAAATGATTTTCAAAGTTAGCACGACTAAAGACACGACTTGAGCACGGTCCTGTGTATCCCCACACACGTCCGTGTGCTAAGTATAACATGCCCATGTGCCTTAAGAAAGCCAGAGAAATAATTTCCAAGCATCCCTAAGGTAAAGATAAGCAATAATAAGTCATTCCTAAGTACGAAAAACTTAAAAATAGCAAGATATAACAACATATCATGTATGATTATCAAAACATAGAGCATGACAAGCCACATAAGAAGTTTTCAGAAACGAATCTAAGGATCTAAAAGTATGATTTTAAAATATAAATATATGATGTTTCGAACATCAGTTAAAGGTTGATACGAGGGGGCACCTGTGAGTTCGCATGTCCACTAGAGAAAGAAACTAGCGTCCGCTAGAGAGTACATGGTCTTTGACCAAACACGTTAAAGATAGTGCTAATCATACACGAGTAATTTTATTATAGGTGTAAGCTCACACGATCAAGGTGTCAAATTCCTATATGCATCAGTCTAGCCAACATAACAGATATTTTTCAAATACAATACTTTCTGATATAGGTTTTAGCTTATACTATATGTGTATATTTAGGATCTTCGGATCAAAGTATTTATATCAAAAAAAAATTTTAAAAATAAAGATTTTTTCTGAAATCAGGCCAAAGGGTGAGTTTTATTATTATTTATTATTAACATGATATCAGAGCATACATATCATGTCATATACAATATTCATGAGAAACAAGACCGAGAAAGTCAAAAAAAATTCCTAAAAACAAACAAAGATATAAAACACTATAGAAATCAAATGAAATAAGAAAGTAAAGAAACAATAGATAAAAAACAGGGAAACAAGAGAATACTAAAGCAAAGGATGATGAGATTAAATATGAGATTAGTTTGAGCTTGAGACCTGTTAGTGCTAGAGATAAGAAATGCTTGTTGAGTGTTTTTGTCACTCACCCCTTTCCTTTCCTTTCCTTTCTCTTTTGCAAGTTAGTGAGTAAAAGACTGAGCAAGGGTGATGCAGTTGTTAGATTTTGGGGACATGGCTTGACAGCAGTTGGCATGTTTTGGCTCACATGTTTTTATTTCTCATGTATATGTGTGTATATTTTATTATAGTTACACTGTATGGATACTATGTTTTATACCTGAGTAGCCTGAGATTTCCAAGAAATAGTTTATTATTTCTTATTTTATTACAATATTTCATTTTCAGCTTCCGCATAATTAAAAATTCAAATTTCAAAAATGTAAGCAGCAGTTTGTTTCCTTTTACTATAGGGATCTCCGTTGTAGGCATATGTTTTAGTATAATATATATTTATTATAAATGGTTGCACACAATAGGCCTGTGGTGGGGGTCACTACATATAGCATGCATGATTAGCAACATATAACAAGACATGTCATACTAAAGTTTTCATAAAGGGATCTAAGGATCTAATAGCATATTTTTAAAATATAAATATATGATGTTTTAGACATCAATTAGAGGTGAATACGAGAGACGCTTGTGAGTTCGCACACCCTTTAGAGAGGGAAACCAACGCCCATTAGAGAGGACATGATCATTGACCAAGCTCGTCAGAGAGAGTACTGGTTGTGCATCAATAGATTTTAATAGGATTAAACTCACACGACCATGGTGTCGAATTTCTGTATTCATCAATTTGACTAGCATAATAGTTATTTTCAAATATAGTATTTTAATATTCAACTTTTAAGTATATATTATATGTATATATTCAAAATCTTCAGATCATAGCTATTATTTTAGATAGAGTTTTCTGAAAACCAGACCTAAGGGTAGATTTTTATAACTATTTAGCATTGACATGCATCAAAGCATTCATATCATGTCACATATAGCATTTCATGAGAAACATAACAGATAAAGATAAAGAATACTACAGAAACACACGATTTCATAGAAGAGAGAAAACTAAACTAGTTATAACGTGACAAGTCACGAATGAGACTAAGCTTATAACCTGTTCTGTAGTTATAAACTTGTCACGAATGAGACTATAGAAACACACGATTTCATAGAAGAGAGAAAACTAAACTAGTTATAACGTGACAAGTCACGAATGCTTTTAGATAGAGTTTTCTTAAAACTAGACCTAAGTGTAGATTTTTATAACTATTTAGCATTGACATGCATCAAAGCATTAATATCATGTCATATATAACATTTCATGAGAAACAAAACAGATAAAGATAAAGAATACTACAGAAACACACGATTTCATAGAAGAGAGAAAACTAAACTAGTTATAACGTGACAAGTCACGAATGAGACTAAGCTTAAAACCTGTTTGTGTTAGAGATAGGAAAAACTTGCTAAGTGATTTTATCACTCACCTTTTTTTTTTTTTTTTTTTTGTTTCCTTCTTTGCAGGTTAATGATCCTTATGATTGAGATGAAGACGAGAAGGCTATGAGCTTTCGAATACGGTTGACAACAGATAACATGTTAATGGCTCATATGCTTTTGTACAATTTTGATTATGTATATGTGTGTATTATATTTTTAGTATGCACTGTATGAATAACAGGTTTTATAAAGGACAAGCATGAGAGTTTTCAGTATAAAACTTGTATTTTCTTGTTAATATTAATAGTACTTGCTAATGACAGCTTTCACATGAAAATTTTAATTCAGCAGTAGATTTTACTGTTAGGATTCTCACTATAAGCTTATTATTGGTACAATATTATATTTAAATAGTAGTTTACAATGACCTATAGTGGAGAGTCTTATATTCCTCTTATGTTGGACCATGTTTAGCTTTATTATCAAGCTGGCCCAAGGTTTAAGATCTTATAAGCCCCTAGTTAGTTGTGTCTATCAAGCCTTTAATGGGCTAATCTATATGCTTTTACAGGCTAATCCACCAATTTTATTTTTAAATTGATTTTGTAAAAAACATATTTTTCAATTAAAAAAACATATTAGAAATTTTAATTATAATTAAAAATAAAGAATATTATTTATAATGATTTAAGTGAGTTGTTAAAATCAGTCTCACCAATGTATGAGAGTGAAAAACTTGAAATTTGGTTGAAACTTGAGTCTTTATTTATGGTAGGAGACGAAAGTTGTTGGAGTGTATTTTTCTAATATGAAACTTTTTACATTTAATATGAAGTATATCTTTCCATGTGAAATACTGGAATACAACACAAAAAAATTGCACTTTAACAACTTCTCTTCATTTATTATAAAAAACATTTAAGTATCTATCAAATTTCAAAATTTTAACTTTTCCAAGATTAATTCAAATAACTTAATTAATCTATTATAAATATAGGTGTCAAATAGGTTAAGTTGACCCTCAGACTTAGTTTGAACGTTTGGCCTTAAAATTAGGCCTACAGGCTGGCCCAACTAGACCTATCATGGTATTTTTAATTTTTAATTTTAAAATTTAAATATAGATAATTTTAAAATAATAATGAGCCGATTTGTTAAAAGTTCACATAGGCACAGTTTGAGAGCCCTAAAAAAATTTTTGGGTGACTAACCCATTGCCAACTCTAATTATAAGTAACATCATATTATAATTTTTTATGTTTTATTATATAATTTTTGTACATTTAATAATTAATAAGTTTTTGTTTTTATTTTATAATATGCAACAATCCCAAGTTGTATTAGGATGGCTTTCACGACCCAAACACGATTCCTTGCGACTTAGCCCAAAAGAGAGGTCACAGTCAAATCATAGGTTAGCCTAACTCTTATGATGTGTTTATATAGGAATATAATTTTATTGATGGTCTCATCATTTACCTTGAAATGCATCCAAATTTTGTTAAAAACCCTTTTATAATTGTTAAAAACAATCTTACTATTATTGACAAATTTTATCTTGAACAATGGTATAAAGGGTATTTGTAATTAAATCCTTAACTATATTAATGTGAAAATTGATATTTGTAGAAAGAAAAAGTAATCTTGATATAATACTATGATTAGCAAGTTTACCCTTGTGACATTTGAGTGAACATCAAAGAAGGCCAAAGGACTTATTACCTTCCAAGGTTTTCTTCAATAACAAAATTCCTTTGGACAACTTTCTAAAACCTAAACACCCATCCACAAAGTATTTTTCATCCAATTATGTCAAAATTTTTGAAAAAATAACTACAATACCCTCTATTGTTTTATGAAAACTAATTATCTTTCATATTTGTATTGAGTAAAATTACACAACAATATATAGGTTACAAATATAGTCTTAATGAGAAAATAAGTTCTACTTTTCTTACTATGACTTGATACTTTCCTAACTAGCATAGTATACACATATAATTAATACACAATATTACACAATATTACACAATATCACACAATACTCAATACTTACCTTCAAGTTGGTGCATATAAATCATATGTACTAAATTTGTTACAAATAAACTCAATTCGAGACTCTCTAAGAGATTTTTTGAAGATGTTAGCCAATTATTTATTTGAGCAAACACAGCTAGTAGAGGTACAATTGTTGAGAATGTATTCTCGAATAGAGTGACAATCTACTTCAACTTGTTTAGTCCTTTTATGGAACACTAGATTGGAAGCAATAAGGAGAGCTGCTTGATTATCACACAGTAATTTTGTTCATAGAACTTCTGCAAACTTTAATTCTTAGATTAATTGCTTTAACCATATAAGTTCATAGGCTGCTAAGGTTATAGCACAATATTCTGCCTCAGCTCTTGACCTGGCAACAATCTGTTACTTTTTATTTTTCCATGAAAAAAGGTTTCCTTCGACAAGGACACAATAACTTGATGTAAAGTGTTTATCAAATGGGAAACCTGTCTAATCAACATCCAAGTATCCAATAATCTATGTGTGACCCTTATTCTCATATAACAATCCTCTTTCTAGAGCTCTTTTAATAAATCTTAGAATCTGTAAATTTGCATCCCAATGACTGTTATACAGGGACTATAAAAATTGGCTAACCATACTGACTAAAAATGAAATATCAGGCAGAGTGATTGTGAGATAATTAAGTTACCAATAGGTCTTTGGTATCTTCCAAGATTAACAAAAAACTTCCCTTGTCTAGGTAACAACTTGGTATTAAGATTCATAAGTGAATTTACAAGTTTGCAGTCTATCATTCTTGTCTCTTCAAGGATATCTAAGGCAGACCTTCTTTGAGAAAAAAACAATACTATTGTTTGATTAAGCAACTTTTATTCCGAAAAAATATTAAAGTAATCTTAGAACCTTAGTTTAGAAATGCTTAAACAAGTATTTCTTGAGTTGTTTAATATCATCCTTGTCATTCATTATAATGAAAATATCATCAATATAAACCACTAAATAGATGCATTACCTATGTGAAGTATGTTTATAAACTCCTGAGTGATCAGATTCATTTCAAACCATTCCAATTTTTTGAATGATGATGCTAAAATAACTAAATTAGACATGAGGGATTATTTCAAGCTGTACAATAAGTAATGAAATTTACACACTAATCGAGACTTATCCTGAGCAACAAAGTTTGGCAACTACTCTATATAAACCTTTTCATCAAGATCATTGTGGAGAAAAGCATTTTTAATGTCAAACTGATAGAGAGGCTACTATCGTATAATGACTATAGACAAAAGTAACTAAACAAAAGATATTTTTGATATAGGTTAAAATGTTTCACCATAATCATAGTCATATATTTAGAAATACCCTTATACAAAACAGGTCGTTAATCGGTCAACATGACCATTTAGACTAACTTTTATTGTGTAAATTTAGTAACAATCAACTATGGAGTGCCTCGATGGTAATGGAACAAAATATTAGGTAACATTTGCATACAAAGCCTTTATTTCCTCAATTATTGCTCGCGGCTACCTAGGATGAGACAAAGCCCCATAAAGGGTGGAAATGATAGACATAAAAGACAAAGTAGAAACAAAAGCATAAAAGAATGAAGATTATTGATAATGACGTAGAAATCATTAATATGATACAAATTATAGGTAGACCACATACATTTACAAATGGCAATCAAAAATTGATTTACAAGAGACAAAACATCAGAACAAAGGGAATCTGGAGTAGAGAGTGAGTCAAATTGGCCCTCATTGTCAGTGCCATTATTTATGAGAATGATAGTAGTATCTAAGATGACAACATCTAGAGAAGGGATGTCAAAAGCTACACCATGACGTAGAAGAACATAAGAATGCATAGATAAGAGTTTAGTATAAGATGGTGGAAGAATCTCAATTAGGGAGTGATTTTCTGAGTTAGATTGAGAAAAGTAGGGAAAGGCTTCAAAAAATGTGATATTAATAGATATAAAGTATAGAGGTGTATCCGAGAAATAGTATATATACCTTTTTTGAAGACGAGAACAACTAAAGAAGATGCATTGGTTAAACAGGCAAAGAATTTGTCTTGTCCAGGTGATAGATTGTGGAGAAAACAAGTTTATCTAAAAACTTGTGGGGTAAATAATATAAGGGTTGCGTAGGAAATAAGATAGAATAAGGTACCTAGTGTTGAAGGACAAAAGATGACATCTAATTGATTAAATAACAAGTAATAAGAATCGTATTTACCTAAATATGCACCTGACCATGATAATGTACTTGGAGTGTTCGGGCAATTTCAATAAGATGTTAATTCTTCCATTCAACAACCTCATTCTATTGAGGGTTATAAAGGGCAAGAAGATTGATGAGAGATACCATAACTTGTCATAAATGTAGTAAAAGATGCAGAAAAATATTCACGTGCATTGTCACTTCTAAACATTCAAATATATATATGAAATTGATTTTTAATTTCAGTATAAAAGGATTCAAAGATAGAAAATATTTCTGAATAATTTTTCATTAAATAAAGCTAAGTGCATCATGAGTAATCATCAACAAAAGTAACAAAGTATTTAAATCCTAAAACAAAAGTAATACGACTAGAATCCCATACATTAGAATGCATTAGCTCAAAATAGGGATGTAACTTGATTATTGACACTTTTAAGAAACGATAAATGTGAATGTTTCCCTAACTGAAATGACTTATAATTTATTGAAAACAATGATAAACACTTGGAAAAATTTTCTAACTTTGACAAGTTGGGATGACCAAGACGATTATGGAGGAAAACAGGACTTATGGTAGTTGAAGGAAAATTGAGATGGTACAAGCCTTGTGACTCACCTCTGAAACCAATAATCAGTCTCGTTTTTTAGTCTTGCATATAACTAGAGTTGTAAACAAAAGTTATGGAACAATTTAAAAAACAAGTTTACTAACAAAAACAAGATTAAAACGACACTTAGGTACCAAAGATAGTCTTCAAAATCAGCATTGATTAGAGATAAAAATGGCTGAGAGTTCCCTGTAAAAGATTTTAGACAAGTCTCAAAAGGATCAACATGTATTATATTGGTAGTTCGAAAAGGTCATCCATGTAATTTGTAACACTTATCTCTTATGTGCCCTTATGTGTTGTAATAATTACATTTAGGGCTTTCTCTATCATCTTGATATTTCTATTCATTTCTGGAAGAATACTGTAATTGAGAGGCTAGTATAGATGAGTTAGGAGTAGATGATCCTAAAACCATACTTGGAAAAAAAACTCGAAGAAGACAAGTGAAAAGATTATTGAAAGATGGCATCAATGGGCTTGTAAGTATTTGATCCCGAACAAACACAAGATTGGGTCTAATAGTAGCAAGAGTGAAGACTATAAAGAATTTGTCTTATTATGCTAGGTTTTTTGCTTTAGTCTTACAGACAAGGAACAAAGAACTAAATTTTAACTTGAGAGAGGCTCTCTTTCCAATGAAATTGGACAACTTAATCCTTGTTGTTTTAGATTCACTAGACTAGATACCACCAAGTATCACCTCTAAATCTTATTGGTATATAAGAGTTTGGTCTCGTTCTATACCTTGACGCAAGTTTAAATGCTTTGAAAATAGGTTGAACGGTTGACCAATAGTCTGCCATAACATAGTACACAGGTGGGTATTGATTATGGTCTATATATATATGTATTAGATTGTATATCCTTGGCCTTGGTAGTCAAATGGTCCTCAAGGCTTTGTCCTAAAAACCAAAGTTAATACGACCCATGATGTATAATTCTCATTACTTACCAACTTTTCGTTAGTAATAACTAGAGTATAATTAAACCTGAAAATCAAACCTGGTTTTGTGTTTTCGATTGACATGGTTGGACTAAAATTCAACCAACTATGAGAGACAAGCAATTAACACTCTTAAACCTAAGCAAAAGGCACACAGGAAGCAATTAGAGACAAAACAACACTCTTGAAGGAGTTTAGATGAGCAAATTAATGAAATTTTGATTTTTCAATGACTAAAAAATGTTGCTTGACATTGAAATAAGATGGTTGTGCCGAAAACTGTAGACGAACATTGTTTGAGATGAAGGGTGGTGACGTTGTGGCTCCACGCGCTTAAGAAAGAGAATTCAGAGTAATACATAATTAAAGAGATGACCAAAACGTTATAACATGTGCGATGACAGACGACAGTGAGGTCTTTAGGGTTTTGTTAACGAGGGAGAGACGAACAAGTTGGTAAGATAGTTCTCTGATTAGACCTTTAGAAAAGTGTAACCTAACTTTGTTGGAAAAATTAAGGTTTCTCACAAAAAAGAAATAGGGTTTCTTATTGAAAAAAATTAAGGTTTTTTTACTGTAGGACCCGCCGCTCCGAGTACCCCTACTACTGAAGAATACTGTTCTTTTTATTTATTAAACTGAAAATCGGGTACCCGAGACGGGAATCCTACGAAAAGAAAACCTGCTAAACTAATTTACATCACAAGCGGAAGTTGATCTGAAAATGAAAATATACAATGAGCCCAAAACTGGCTTTTCATATACTTATAATTATTCTGTACATCTGTTTTTACATCTGGAATATACAAAATACATACAGGACCTCACAGGTCCAAAACGGAAAGAAAATACAACTGGAAGGTGTGTGTGGGGTCCCCTCTCGCAAGCCTCAGTCCACCCGCTCCTCGCCAGCAGCAATAAAACCTGAAAATGAAGGAAGAAGGAAATGGATGAGTGATAAAAATCACCCAGTAAGCATTCCTTACTTCCCACGACCCAAGCAAGCAACAAACAAGGGCATACATACCTGGTCGGCCCTATACATGCATCTAATCGCTTGCGGGCGCTGAAACTGATTATCTGATTGAACTCTGAATACTGATATTCATTATTTAATGTATGCCGATATGATATGTAATGACATGCTGAGCTGGAAACTGAAAATGACTGATGATGCATGCATCTGAATCATCTATATGTACCCGAAGGTACCTATTGTGCTGATCAGGCTGATGAACACAGGGATTCGACATCCTGGCCAAGTGGGCTGAACATTCTAGCTACTGGCTAGAAAGCTGATAACTAAAATGCTGAGCAGATTGACTGGTGTCAGAAAGCTGGGTCTCACAGATGCCCCCTCGAGTTCACCCTAAACTGCAACCCATACGTTGGGTTCTGAATGTTGAAATCTGCTGAATTCGGATCCCTGGATCCTTTTTCAAACTACATGTTGTGCTATGGATGCATATGCTGCATTTTTTCTCTGAATGCTGAGTTATCTGATGATTATTAGCCCTTGGATGGATTACCAAACCTTTATAAATCATTTTTCTGCATTTTCTGGAAAATAAAGCTGGAGCATGGGCGTGCAAAGGAAAACACACGGGCGTGCTGAGCACACACGGCCGTGCTGAGCACAGGCACACGGGTGTGTGCCCAGACACACGGGACCGTGCGCCTGGCCGTGCAAGCTACTGGAATATTTGGCCATTTCACGCAAAAGAAGGACACACGACCGTGTCCCTCAGGACACACGACCGTGTCCCTCAGGACACACGGTCGTGTCCTCAGTTTTTCAGACCATGTGCACTTCGTGCACACGACCATGCCTTCGTAGAGACAAGGGCACACGGGAGTGCTCTAGCGGGCACACGGCCGTGCGTCTTGTCCTGCTCAGACATAACCCATCTGAAACTGCAGGAAACCCATCCAAAACTCATCCAATCTGAAATTAACTGAAATCAAGCATTCAAAGCACTTCCATATACACATATACATCATCAATTTCATCCTTCACCCAACATCATGTATTTCACCATGACAAATCTGAGATTTCTCTCACTAACACACATATAACTGAAATAAGCATGCATTCGGGTGGAAAATCATCAAACAAGCATCATATCATCATCATGGCATCATATAAGCATACACACATGACATAAGATGCTGGAAACACCGGCAAGCATTTCCAAACATCACTAAACAAGCTGGGAACGCAAGGAGAGAGTAAGAAACACTTACCTCTCGACATGGCTGCTGAAAACTTCAACTCAAGCTAATCTCTCTGACCTCTGGCTGGATTGGGAGCCGCTGGAAGCTGAAACTCGCGTTTAGGGCTGGGAACTGCTGAACAAGAGAAGAAAACTTGGCTGAAAATGGGTGAGAAATGCAATAACTCTCCCGTCTCTCTCTTTTCTACCTACCTACACGGGCGTGCAGGGATGATGCACGGGAGTGCACCAAGGGAAAATGAAGGAAATTCATTTCCCGCGCTTCGCATGATTGAAATCTCTCTAAAGGAATCATACGAAGGCCACACAGCTCTGGAAAACTACCAACTCACCCCTGAACTCTTATAGACTCTCAAACTATTCTTAAATTCTATTTCTAGCCCCAAAACTCTACCCCTACGGGCTATCTAGAACCTGGGATGCTACATTTACCAACTCTGATATCTCGCTATTTTGTTATCTTTCATATTTTTATTGAGCAAAATTACACAACAATATATAGGTTACAAATGTAATCTTAATGAGAAATTAAATCCTACATTTTCTAATATGACTTGATACTTTCCCAACTAGCATAAGGCATACATACTATTAATACACAATGTTACACAATATTCAACACCCTCACAAGAAATATATATATATATATATATATATATATATATATATATATATACTTAAATATAAAAAATATAAAAAAATGAAATAAACTTTTAAAAAAATATAAAAAATTATAATTAAAAATAAAAAACCACCCTCATTGACAACATCACAAACACCTAAGACTAGATTTAAATCGAATATATTCAGATTTACTTTAAATTCGATTTGAACAAGCCTAAAATGAACGTTCAAACTCGAACACAAACAAGAACATGAACTATGGTTTTGAAAATCAATAAACATGAATACGAATATGAACTCAAACTTAAATTAAAAAAATTTTAATTATATTTTATTAATTATAATTTTTTAAAAAATATAAATGCGAACTATACAAACTGAACACGAATATGAACTGAATATAAATCAAACTATATGAACCGAATATGAATCTGAATTTCACTGTAAAAAATTCAACGAATATGAATTTGAATATAAATTAAATTTGAACCTAACGAATTTGAATACAAACATATATATATGTTTACATTTAATTTGGCTCTAATCTAGCCCTACCGACACTATCAATGGTGGCTAAAAATGATCGAAAATAGTTAGTCCTGTGCCCAACGATCATTTTCAATTGCCATTGATGGCGGAAACGGCACCAGAAATGGGACGACCATTAGGTAGCTTATTCTGACCACCTAGTTCAATTTTAGGTTACTATCGTTGATGATAATAACAATTTTTTTTTAATTTTTAATTTTAACAAGTTGACGGCAGAATTATATTAAGAGAAACTCTGGGGCAAATAACTCTTTTGGCCCATCAAAGAAATGACGCATTTGACTGAACATCACATGAGAGGTAGCTACGTCAAATCAATTCCTTCATAGGTTACCATAAAATATCATGTCGATTGAAATCGAAAGAAATCATTCAAATTTATTAATAATTTACTTTTATGTTAAAGAAAAAAATTAAAATTATAAAAACCATAAACACAATAAGATGTAGCAAACTGCTACTAGTTTTAGGCAATTTCTAAATTCATCGCCACTTGTACTCAGCTTCTTTTGCCAGTAAAACTTGAGCCTTGACGTAGAGGCTTGTAAGCATTATTAACACAATAAGATTATAAAGTATGTTCACTAAGAATATGACTACATTTAATGGAGGACAAGGAAAACTTCATGCACAATAATTTCTATTATTGAGTACATGTATTCTCCATATAACATTTCAGAAGTATTAATTTCCCCATGTTTTTATATAATAACTTCAAACTAACCTTGATTGACTAAATCCATATGCCTTCCAAAAATCTTGTATAATAGAAATTAATCAAATGCAATTTTCATGAATTGCTGATGTCTTTTAAAGATTTATTCAAGTAACAAGTACACCGACAACACTTCTTATAAGCTCTTTAGATCATATCTCTGCTTGTAAGAATTATTTTAATAAATTGTAACAATCAGAGCATAGTACTTCTTCCAACATAAATCCTCAAATTCCAAAACTTAAATAATCAAAATACAATTCCTGAAAACATTTATGAAAATAAATATTGATTTGAAATGCATTTTTCAATGTGTATCAGTTTACAAAGTTACTATGCCTACCTCAAATTTCCCATACGGCTAATAAAATGAAAATCTTTTAATAAAACAGGCATTCAATAAAGTTATACCTCAACTTGATAATATTTTTATAGGTTCAATCGTCTTTGAAGTTCCTCGACAAATTTACTTCTGGGGACGATCTCTTCTATGGTGGTGTCGATGTTCTTTAACTTTACAATTCCTTCATTCAGCTCCCGTTCACCAACAATTACCATCCAAGGGATTTTCGACTCCCTTGCACGATCAATGAGTTTCATCACCTTTTTGTGGACCATGAATTCTGCTTTCACCTTGGCATTCCACAGCTCACTAACTAGCTCTGCTGCCTGGGATAGCTTATCCCCAAGCAAGGCCACCAGTACTTGTGTCTCAGTGGCTCGGATTGTCTGCCAACACCAGATAAAACAACAAATAGCGCATCAGTGCTTACAGAATTTACAAGCACCAAGATTTCTATAATTTTCTTCCCTATCAACTAAAAAAATAGAGGAATGATAACTCTGTTTCCCATCCTTTCATTTTCCTTTCGACATATATATAGAAACAAACTTATTGCTATTTCAACCAAATTATCAACAAGCTACTGATTTTTTTTTTTTTTTGTACATGTGCAAAGCGAAAGTGAGAGTGGAAAAAGTGTTGTGATTGTTTCTCCTTAAAATACAACTTTTCTAACCCGAACAAAGAGACCATGTAAAATCAAATGGCAGACCCCAAAAAAGGATAAGATTTGATGAAAGCTTACAAGGATGACTTAAGAAGCAAGTCAAAATCTAAATCTGCAGTCTAAAAGGAAACAGCAGAATCTACAATATTTTATCCAGAAATGAGTGCAAATAAACAGGATTAAATTTTGAGATCCATCATAACATACTTCGTTAACAGAATATAAAGATACCAAAAAAAAAATTATAACAGTGTTTTTAGTATAGTTTTTTCCTTTGAGAAAATTAAAAACTGTCTTTCACCTTCTTTCTCACTCTCCAATTGAGACATGTATAAAATGACACAAAAGGAAAAGACATGATTTGTTTTTCATCTTTTTGTCTTTTTCTACAAGTCAAAATAAGAGTGAGAGATTGAGAAAGGAGTGCTAAAGAGAGTTTTCATAGCACTTGACTAACCAAATATTTGTAAAAGTAGTACTCAACAAAGCACAAGGTTGGCTAACAGGGAAAATCCTGTGCACATATAATTATTGGAGCAATGAGAAGAGTCCAATGACAATTACTCCTTAACAGAATGTACTGTATAATATTTAGTGAAAAATGACTCAGAGAAACCAATTATACATGAATGTTATCATCACCTGGTTTCTTTCCTTTTGAAGTTGCTCCATGATGGTAAACACTCGCTCAATTCCAAGGCTGACACCAACTGCTGGAACCTGCTTTGTACCAAACATTCCGATAAGGTTGTCATAACGTCCACCAGCAGCTATTGAACCAACCTGAGTGCATAAAGAAGTTAGTCATATTATCTCAGCAACAACTATAAAACTAATGCTGAGAAGAAACTACAAGAGAACAAATGAGAAATGATAAATTTGATAGAGATGCCATGTTTCATTAGATTTCATTTGATACAATTCATATACAGCATACAATCGAGTGGTAAGTAACAAAGAGGATTGTTTCTATGCTTTAACTCATATGAAAATTCTATTTTATGATGCTGGCCTTTACATCCATCAATATGTCAAAACATGGGAGTAGCTTCTATCCTTTTATCTACCACATCCTTCCCAAAGAAGATACAGGATAAAATGGGCACAGAACTCAGCCTTAATGCAAGAGACATAGGCTTGAATTTAGACATTTACTGTTAGGGTTGACCTAAGCTCGCACAATCTAAACAATGGACAATACATCCATGAACTGGTTGGCGCAACAACTATGCTGTATAAGCTATAACTAATGGACACTAAGCTGCTGACACAGTACACTGGGTTTGCCTGGATTAAGAACCCAAAAAAAACAAACCAAGCAAGAAAGAGCAAAAGGGATGAATAGTTTCAGCAACACTGCCAAAAGTCATGCAACCTAGTCCATGAGAGTAGGGCCTAGTTGGGTCACATGAACCAACCGAAACCTATTCAACAACTCCACTTGTAACTCATCTTTAGCTAGCTTGGCTTGGGCCTAAGCTAAGTATTAACTAGTCAGGCACGGTCCTAATAACCTTCCAATCAGGCTAAGCAGTCCAGCTTCAGTAATGGCTCTCAATAAGCCTTTAAAAGTTTAAAAAATCAATATACATGATTTCATCCTAAAATTATTGTGCATTATCATTACAGCACATGTTACGTCAATACTAGAACTGGCATAACACTCTGATTATCTAGGGCAAGGTACAGGTCAAGTAAGCACAAAGAAAATATTTGATTCGAGAGTGGCCACTTCAGCAAACCAATCTTCAGACAAATCTTAAAATAGATTATTCCAGATACATTCCATCAAATATATTTACCAATTGCAAATAATAATTGCTTTCGTATTACATGCTTAACTAGTGATGGATGCAGTAAAAGAAAGTAGTCATAAAAATTATCTATGAACATAACTACATAAAAATGATCCAATATTACTAAATAAAATGTCACAATAACATATAGGCTTATGTAAGACAGCAATATATATCTGCATCTCTACCTCTCTACCTCTTGCCCAAAGAACCAAGATGAAGAGAATAAAAAATCTAGAGGCACAAAAAGAATTTACCTGTGTCTCCCCTTTGAAAACAGCTTCATAGATGACTCCAGTATAATAATCAAGACCTCTCGCAAGACTCAAATCAAAAACCACTTTGTCAACACACTTGGACTTTTCTAGAGCTTGAAATAAAATTTCAAGGTCATCCAATGCAACTCTTGATAAACTGTTTTCCAAAAACAAACTTCCTTCCCGTTTAAGCTTCGACAACAACACCAAAGGGGATCCTCTTTCCTTCACAAAAGTTCCAATCTTATCTGCTGCCTCACCAGTCAAGCCCTTTTCCTCAATCTAGAAAAAGTTAATTCGTAATGTTACTAATAATGCAAATCATTAGTTTATGACCAACAAAGCGTGACAAGACCTAAATATTTGAGAGCAAGAACAAAGAAGCAAGGAAAAGAGACAAGAGATAACTTATTTGTGGTTAAAGAGAAAATTTTAAAAGAAATTGGTCAATTTAGCATTTATTTTCAAATAATTCAAAACAAAAAAATTATACAGTTTGGTAGAATGCAAACAAACTTGCATTCAACATTATGCAATATATTTTATGAAAGGAAAATGAATATTAGCGGTAGGAATTACTTTCACTCCATCATACAGCAGACAAAGACTGCAGTGAAGCAAGTCCATTAATCTTTGATGCAACAAGGGGAAAAAGAAGTCCCCTATTTACTTTAATTTAACTTAGGAAATTGGGGTATGATCTTTGCAAAACATCTCAGTAAGGCTAGACTTGCAGGGATTAAAATACTGAGTCATCATTAGTCTAGAACTAGACCTGCAGGATCTATTTTCAAAATTAACATTCAAAAACCCATGCTAACTTTCAACCTACTATTATGAATCAACATTAATGTGTTACGACTTAGGGGTTTTGTGGGATACATGCCCTAATTCTAGAGGTTAGGGTTTAGTATATAATTGATTGTTAGGGTTGTAAAAAGGGGGAGGAAGGAAGAAAATTAGGGTTTAAGCAGCTTGGTTTGTGGGCAGCCTTTTAGGCTGATTTGGGAGGCTTCCAACGCCTCGAATGGCCAAAATTAGGAGTCCTTGGTTCCTCGAATCGCCGGTTTATCCACTGTAAATCTCCCTTTATCAATAAAATAGTTTCTGTTTCTTAATTTGTTGTATCTGTTTGCTGTTTTTGGGTGAATATTGGCTGGGTATTAATCAATTTGGTATCAAAGCCAAATTGGCATGGTTTGGTGAGATGGAAGTTCAATCAACATTGGAAAGAGTCTTGGGAGACAAATTGCTGTTGGAGAAAGCTTGACAAAATATGGAAAGCCATGAAATGAGCAAATCAACATGGGATGGACCAAATCAAACTTCAAATGGCACGGTCAAGGTTGGTGGAAGGTGAATCGACAAACGGACAGGCCAATCATTGCAAAATAAGGGTGGTGGGAGGTGCAAAGTCACCGGACAATGGAGGAAAGTAAAAAGGTCACAAAAACAGCTGGGAATGGTGAAATTTGTGGTGGAAGGTGAAGGTGAAAGCCAAATAGACACTGAGAACACACGACGAAGATGATTAAAAAAAAAAGATGGGGAAGATTAGAAAAAAAAAAAAAAAAGAAAGTAAAATATGTATGTATACATGGACAACTGACACATATATAACAAAATAAATCAGGTGGCATGTTGCAAAACTCTCCAGAGTATTGAAATTGTCTATTTTCTTCATTTCCAAAAAAAAAAAAAAAAATCTTGAAAACAAGGTAATTCTCAAAGGGGTGGTAATGTTATGGCTGAGGTTTTTTTTGGAACACTTGCTAATTCTTGAGGCTGCAGTTTAGTATATTAATGATAAAGGGAAGAAAGAAAATTAGGGTTTAGGCAACTTAGGCTATGGGCAGTCTTTTAGGCTGCTTTGGGAGGTTTCCAGCACCTTAAATGGTTGGAATTGGGAGACCTTGACTCCTCGAATTGCCAATTTATCCACTGGAAATCCCCCTCTATCAATAAAATAGTTTCTGTTTCTTCTTTTGTTGTCTTTGTTTGCTGTTTTTGGGTGGATATTGGCTGGCTATCTATCACAATGCAGCAGAGGCAAGGAGTGGATTTTCTTATTAACAGGAACCTGACTTTGGCAGGCAATTGGTTGTGGAAGGATCTCGTTCTGGCACACTAGTAAACTAAATACAGCTTTCAATAAAACAGCTGGCACTCCAATATTGCTGTGAGCAGTCTGAGCCACTGACATTGGACTTTTTGCTCTCATGGATTTGATTCCCATTAGATCATCTTAAAAATTTATAGAAAAGATGTATGTAACTTCAAAACTGCTGATTACTAGCCAATAGAATATTATTTTGTGACTGTTAACACATTAAAGAGAAGTGTAAAACTTACATCAGTGGACTAGAAATCCACAAACAAAATAAAAACCTTTAGATAAGGAAAAAAATCTGCACAAGACTGATAACATCTGTCAATAATAATCTTAGTTTCCCCGTCCCAAAAGGAAAGCCAAGCAACTACTAGAACATCAAAAACAGCCTATATGAACAATAAAGCACAATGGAATTATATGGATGCATATATACTTACCATTTCTTTTCTAATCTGCTCAAAGGATTGCTTGTCTAGCTTGTCAATACTTGAACATATTGTTCTGAACTTTTCAGGAGGTACTCCACATATTTCCAGCATTCCATCTAGTAACATTCTATGATTCAATTTTATCTGCAGAATGAAAATTACCATATAATGGTAGAGGCAAAAACATTTTAAGTTATGACAATATGCATATGTATGTAGAAGTAGCTAGATTATCAAAAACTCTAATAACTTAAAAATAGGCACCCTTCAACTGCCCAAATCCATTTAACCTAAAATTGTATGTACACCCTAGAGGCTATTCATGTACATTGAACCTAAAATATGCAAATGTAGTATAAATTGCATATACTAATTCATCAATACATATCTTTTGATCTCTTCCATTAATAAATTCTTTGTTTTCTATTAGAAAAATGCTATTCATATAACAAGATCCACAAATCTAACATCATCAATCCTTTTAAATGCTTACTAGAACATGAGAAGTTTACATACAGGTAAAATCTCTCATACAAGTGAACAACATATCTAATCATATATCAACTCAAACAGCCTAGAAGCCATGAGGTAATCTCATGAGCCTAATGTGCAGGAAACCAGAGAAAAAAATTTATACAGCTACTGACACTTACCTCATAATCTCCAATATCTAGTTCATCAAGCAGTTCTGTCAATATTTTAATGACTTCAAAGTCTGGCCCCATCCTTTCATATTGTCCAGCAATATCAAAGTCACATTGATAAAATTCACGAAATCTTCCTTTAGATGGGTTATCTCTTCTATACACCTTAGCTATTTGATGCCTCTTCATGGAAGTAAGACCATTCATAGCCACATACCGAGCAAATGGAACAGTTAAGTCGTATCGCAGAGAACAAAGCTCACCACCCTGAAAACAAGTAGACAGAAAGAGTTATAAACTGACGTAGCTGAATAGATGCAGTAATTAAGTCCCCACAAATTAGATAGAATAGGATGATTGTGGTTGAAACAATAGAACGTAATAAGGTATGAACAACAAACCTTTGAATAAATCTCCAATATTAATAAAAAAACTCTGCCTTCATTGTCTTCGGCAGCCCTATTTATACTAGAAGTTATGCTGTGTGCTTATAATGAGAAGCGATTTGGTTATTAATGATAATGTCACCATGTGATGAAGAGTTAGTTTATTTTTAATTCAAAATCACACAATCATATAATGACATATCATCATTGGTACTTATTATAAGTACACATAGTTTTATTGTTATACTAGTTTGCAGAAACCCTAACCTCAACCAAAAAGTAAATATAAGAATCCTACATAAAGTAAAAGAGCAAAGTAAACTAAATAGCCCTAAATAAAGTATTAAATAAAGTATAAAGCCTGAAAAAAAAAATCCTGTTCTGATTAGGATGCATTACATCAGAAACCCAACCATAGTCTGCAGAAGGGGAACAGTAAAGGAAGCTAAATATGGTTACAAACTCATTCAACTAATAAAACAGAGCAAAAACATCATAAAGTAAATATTTTTTCGAAGAATTATAATTCAAGAAGATTCCTACCTTTCTGCAATAATAACTGAAACAATTTTTGTGCTAGAAACAGGAGTCACAAATATATGACTGACCTTAGGTCTACAGCCTCAACTAGGTTTTAATTTTTCATTAAACCACCCTTTCATTTGATATATTAAGATTAAAGAACACTCAACCAGTATATAAGAAAATAAAAAGCATTGAAGCACAAATGTAATACATTGTGAGTGAAACTTTAAACAGATTAAAAAAATCCAAATAAGGACTACTACTGAAAAATAATATTAAGTTATATAAACAAGAAAGATGAATGCAGATGATTTAACTAATAATCATGTACTTACTTGGTCAGCAAGATCATAAATCAACTTCGAATCCTCTCCATATTTTCCAGTTAGGGTCTCTCTCAATTCAAAAACAGGGGTATCTAGGGCAGTGGCACCATGCCTCTTGAAAACTTCAGTTATGATTGAAAATGCTTTTTCTCTTATTGCCATTTGTTCTTTTGCAAAATCACGAGTACCCTGCACAACCATGTGCAACAGTAAGAATGCTACAGATTCAAACTCGATCATTCCATCAACCAAAATGGTTTTTTGTCTAATGAAAGAGAATCAATTTCCAACAATGAGGACATAAACAAATTAAGTTCATAGCTTTACATTCAGCTACTAAACAATAAACTACAGAACTAACAGTTATTCAATTATTGAACATTTCTGACTTGAAATGCTTTATGCCACAGCATTGAAATTCTTTCTCTGTCTTCATAGGTCAAAAGATTCAAACTACCAAAAAAACAATACATTAATTTTGATAATGTTCAATATATGTGTGTGTGTGTGTGCGTGTATAATAACAATAACTGCAATTAAAAAAAAAATTACCTAGCACTCAACACAATTCTAACAATCTAACCCAGGACCACTCACAACTTAGTCAAAAATCCAAAGACCTTCAACACAACAAATATTTCAAAATAATCCATATAAACCGCGATTTTATAAGTGGGATTTGCACAATTTTCAAATAAATGATTTTTCCGGCTTATCATGCATAGGATTATTTTCTGAAATTGCTCAAGATTGCACTGTTGGGCCAACATTTGTTCATCAGCATGCACCTTAAAAAATATCCATAAAGCATAATATCCTTCATGCATTTACTAACTAAACACAAAATGCCAAAGAGTCCATAGAACAACTAAATGCTTAATTATAATACAAGGTACTTAATTTTTCTATTATTTTTGTTGCAAAAAGCTCAAATTAAAACCACATTCATTACCTTAGGAAGCTTGGGAAGCCTTCTACTTTCATTACTCTCCACAATTTCTTTAATTTTTGCCACCAAACCATCAAAATCAGGGCCCTTCGGATCCAAAAATGAAAAAATATCCTCAACCAACTTCTCCAGATTCCCCAGACCCTTATTCTGCATCCTATCCTTAATTAATTGCACAATCACCCCAGTTCCCTTACCCAAAACCACCTTCTTCTTCTTCTTCTCACTCTTCTTATCCCCTCCATTCACCTTCTGACCCAGCAACTCCCCACCTTCAAGTGCAGCAAATGCAATAACAGCCTCCCACGCCACAATCTTCAACACAAGCCCCAATAACACATTTGCCTCATGAACAAACTTCACATAATCCTCCTCCAAATGTGCATCCAAAACCAACTTATACACACTCCTCAAACTATCCCAGCTCAAAGCATCCTTCTCAACCAAAATCCTCAATTCATCATCGTCAATCTTACTCAAACTCATTTTGGCGCGAAATAAACTACTTTCACCTACATTCTTAACTGCAGATATCAACGCCATCACATTGGCCCCCAAGGCCTTTGCAGTCCCACCAATCCCAACTCTCATACCCGAGTTCAACTCAATCCTTGTACTTGAGTGCACTAATTTAACTACCTCTCTTAACTTCCCATTGATTTTTGGAATTTCCAAAACCTCTTCACTCTTTACCTTCCCCACTAACTTAGACCCATTAAGCAACACTTTCAAGTCCCCAGCAACAGCAATCTCCTCCTTTGCAGTGAACCCATCTCCCGAATCAATCGAATTAAAAGCCACCACATCAGCGCCAAACGCCTCACACGACAGAGCCGCCACTGCATCAACAATGGTCGACAAAGCCGTCGATTTATAATCCAAAACCGCACAAACACCACACAATGCACAAGGCAAACTCAATTTCTCCAACAAACTCCTCTCATCATCACTCACCTTAACAGGTTCACTCCCAATTTTATCACTTTCAGAATTTAGGATCTCCGAAACGTGAACCGCAAGCACCGTACGGACTCCGGAACCGGACTGAACTGAAAGGAGCTTGTTGACGATGACAGTGAGGGAAGCGCGGGACTCTTCTAGAGTTAACGTTTGGTGAAGGGGGATTTGGTGGTTTGTGAAAGGTGGCGGATCCTGATTGGGCGGCGGGGAAGAGAGACGATCGAGGGCCGAGGAATCGAGGCGCACGTGAGTGAGGGAGTTGGAGACATAGTAGACAGAGGAGGAGGTGAGGGATGCGCCTTTGCCCCCGAGGGTTATCACGGAGGCTGAGCCTCTCTCCGCCATGGTTGAAATGAAGGTTAAAGAGAGGGAAAGAAAAACCAAGGGAGGTTTATCGTAGTGGTGGCGCGCGCAGTGTGGTTTTGTGTTGGCGTTGGGGTCTTTGCATTTAGGAACTCTTTTGACGTGGGACGGACGCAGCTGATGAGCCGTGTTATAATTAATTAGTTTAAATTCGGTAAGTAATTAAACACAAAAGACCCACCCAAAGTTTCCCTAAATGACAAGCTCCGCCCACTAGCTTTCAAAAACAAACACCCACCCATCAGATTCCTTCCAAATTTTGTTAACATTTTTATGAAATAACCAAAATATACTTAATCAAAAAAAATAAATAATATTAATATAATACTAAAATAAATTTTAATGTAAAATAATATTATATAATAGTAATCAATAACAAAAAATTAAAAATTAAAAATTAAAAAAATTATCTAATTAAATGATAAAAAATAGCTACCTAGTGGTTACTTAAAAATTTAACAGAAGTGATCAGAT
Organism: Anacardium occidentale; assembly: GCA_026122585.1. Taxonomy (NCBI): domain Eukaryota; kingdom Viridiplantae; phylum Streptophyta; class Magnoliopsida; order Sapindales; family Anacardiaceae; genus Anacardium; species Anacardium occidentale. The sequence goes on from JAJEJH010000586.1 coordinate 29,206, forward strand.
TTCGATGTTTTTGCCATCAAAGATGGTTGAAAACAATTGAAATTACTTAAAACTGACCATTTTTTGTCATTTTTGTAATAGAGTCAACTAAATCTAGTTGTCTCTTATAAATTTTAGTTAACTTTGCCTTCAAAGTAATCAGATCAGATTAGATCATCAATTTTATGAAATGATTATTTCTGATCATCTAATTAAGTTTTTGATTGCGACAAACACCAATGACACTGTCAATTGTAGTGATTATTTTTAAATTTTTTAATATTTATATTAATGTTTTAAAACTTTTTGTTATTATATTAATATTATTTTATATTTTAATTATTTATTTAAAATTAATTATTTATTTTTATAATGCTTTTATTCAAAAAAATAAAAATATCCCCTTAACCATTACATTTAACTGTTAAACGTTAAATTTAACCTTTAATTTTAGTTAATAAATAAGCGTTTAAATTTTAAAAAATTAGTAACTGTGGCTTTATTATTTAGAAAACCTGAAGTGTGATTAAGTCTTTTGACCTTAATTAAATTAAGTTTTCAGTATTAATAACACCATATATATACATATACATAACAAAGTATTTATTTTACCGATGTCTAATCTTATATTAACCTAAACACATCTTCTCACCTTTTTTTATTGTTATTCATAATTTTAAATAAAATTTACTTTAAAAAAATCAAAAAATTCAACAAAATAATTGTTTTAATTCATAATGTTTATTATATTTTTCAATAATGGATATAAATGTAGTAAAAATTTTGAATATTTCTCCTATTAGACATGATTTGCTTATAATATCAATAACTTTAATTTTAATTTTCTTCTTTCATCAAATTTTCATCATTATTAAAGTGTATAATACCAAGTTAAATTTATTAAGTTTTTTCTTAAATTTGTTTAAAATTTGAAGATATCGTGGATAGAAGCGAGAGTATGAATGATGGTTGAGACGATTGCACCTGTCTTATTATTATTTTCAATTCTCAATTTATATTATGAATCTCAGTTATAATTATGATTTTTAACTTTATATACATGATTTTGAGATAAAATTTGTATAAAATTTGAATAAATCTTGGTTAGGTTTAAAGTAGTAGTAAATGTGTTTACTGATTAAAAGGTATAAGTAATAGTTGATATCTCGTTTTTTCCTCAAATCCACATTTTTGTAGTGAATTTTAGTCATAAATTTGATATTGAATATTTTATTTACTTCATTTCTCCATTTTCATGAAAGATAAATATGATTTTGAGTTAAATTTTGCGCAAAGCTAGAAGGAAACGGGGGTAGGAGTAATAAGGGTAGAGTAAGTGTGACATGGGGGTAGGTGTGACAAACATAGTTTTGCCTATGAGAAGGCTAAAGTGAAAATTTTTAAACCTTTAAGGTGATTTGAAAATTTATGATAATATAAAGTTTTTTTTTGGGAAATAGTGTTTTATATGGTAACCAATGGAATTTGATATGATATATTATATTATTATTATTATGCAAGTATCACTTTATATTCATATATTAAGAGGAATATTATAATCAAATTTGTTTTGCTTATCATATGAATTTTCCTTTTGAAAATATCTAAAATAGTATTTATGGTTAACTATGAAGGATGGTAGATATTCATTGATGACTTCATGATAAGCTACATTGATAGAAAACAAAGAATATTGATAATCAAACAAGAAATGACATAAGATATTGATTGAGGTTTTGATCTCTTATTTGGGAATAATTCTAAGGCGAAAACATATTCACATTATAATGAATGTTGAAAACTTAATCAATTGATTGCATTACAAGATTCAAAATGATTATAATGCTTGATGTCTTACAATATTAGTTAGAAAAAATGAAATAAGTTATACATCATTATGTGATGGTCAATTATTAGGAAAGAGGGCAAATTTTCAAGAATAGGGCATTCAGGAACAACACACAATTAGACCTTTGACTTAATTAAAAAACAATCACAATACCAATTCTAATTAATACGAAAATGGCTTAGCTATAGTATAAGCTAGGAGAAGGTTTTAAGTTCGTATGAAAAGGAAAAGTATAATGTAAACATTGATATTGATTTAAAAGATGTTGAAAAAATTCCTAGTATAAAGTTATTGGCGACTGTTAAGGAATGGGATTGTGGGCCAAAGGATATAATCCTGACTTAGGGTGCTTTTAACCAAGGGTAGAGATAGATAATGTTTCGATAAAAGATCTTGAATTCAATGACATAGTTTATATTGAAACAAGTCCACTTATAGAGGTTGTGGAATAGCATGAGAGAGCCAAGTCTAATGGCAGACTTGAAGGTCTAGTTTGCCATGGTGCAACTCTAATAAATGTGCATATCATTGTTCTTAACTCAATGTATTGGCTTTCACCTTATTCATATTTTTTTAATATGAGTATTGATGATGATTTTACATAACGTGAGAAGGGTTTTAAAGTACATGATATATTTGACTACAAAGATGCTCTACAAGATTTATTTGAAGACATGTTTTAAAGAGTGGATTCTAATACAAAGTTTTTTAGTCAACCAAGTCTCAGTGAAAGATTTAAATGTTTGTACAAGTAGTGTCTATGGTGGGCATGAGCAACAAGGATTGAGAGTTGTGACTATTTCCAACTACACTGCTTAGATAATAATCACACTTATCTTCGAGATTAAATAATGCCCTATCATGGACAAGTTAGTGTTCAAGGAAAAATTTTAAAAACAATGTTTATTATGGCTAACGATATTTACATATCGAAAGAAATCATTGTTGATTACAAATAGGTACAAGATTGATATTTCATACATACAAGCATGATTTGTCAAGAACTAAGCTTTGAAGGAGTCAAGAGGTTCACTTAAGGAGTCGTTCATGCTTATACCATACAACTACTAGAACCATGAGTTAAATAGCCCTACCATAATGACACATATTGAGATGAATCATTCAAATCAGTTTAAGTTTTTATTCATGGCATTGAAAATGCTTAATAATAACATTTTAGGAGTACATTCATATGATGATTTGTGTTGACAATGCATTTTTTAGGGTAGATACCACAAAACACCCTTTATCACTGTACCAAAATATGGTAATAGCCACATATATCCATTGGCTTTCAATGTTGGTGGAAATAAAGAAACAAAGATGTTGACTTTGTTTATGAGGAAAATATATGAGTGCATCAATTACTTTCCTGAGTGATCAATTATTTCAAATCAATACCTTGCCATTATAACTACTATTCCCAATAGTTTTCCTAATGCTCGCTATAGTTATTGTGTCTTACATTTGAAAGCCAACATATGTGTTAAGTATTGTAGAACAAAGACCATAAGGGTTTATATTAGAAAGTTACCAACGCTTACCATGTCTTAAATTTTGAAAATGCTATGTAGAGGATTTACAATGTTAACTCGACATAATTGGTTATTAGACTAATAAGATTTTGCTTGTTCTTGAGTAAATGAAGGCAAAAAGGAACAAGGGAAAGAGCATCAAAATGATATGAAATAGATGATCCAAATTTTGAATCAACCCTGTGTAATCAAAAGCAAAAATCACCCTTTTGAAGGCACTAGACGCAAGAAATGCCTAGTCTCGAGTCCAAAGTAAATAATAATCATAAATGCCGATCTAATAATTTACATAATAACCTAATATAAACAAGATCATGGCACTTAAACGAGCATATATGCACCTTGTAACCCTTATGCCTCAATATGGAATCAACTAAATCCCATTTGCAAAATCAAATAACTTATCTCCACCAACGTAGATGTTATGCACTTAAAAAAAGATCATGATATGTTTTTGATTCCCTATCCACTTGCAACCAAGGTTAGAAGTCACTCAAGTGAAAAACATAATGGAATGACAAGTCATGACACAATTGAGTATTGGGTTTAAATGGCAAAGACAAGCAAAGTGGGACTAACTTCTAGAAGTAAAGTTTTATTTCTTCCAATAGCTCACTCAAAGTTCCTTAAGGAGTCTTCAACAAATTTAAGCTCGCTTAGGAGCCGTCTTATGATGTTGTTGCATATCAAGCACTTCCATGCCCATAAGGTGCAATCCACCCATGCTCAAAGAAGGTTAAGAGAAGAAACTAGAATTTTGGCCAGCCAACATGGCACCATAGTGCCCATTTTCTGCCTAAAATGGTGAAATCGATACTACAATGCCTATTTTCCCTATTGCAAAACCAAGCAGCCTAAATTCATGCATACCACCTCTTGTCTTCCATTTGTCCACTTCTCCTTGCAAGACACTTCATGCAACCCAATTCCAGCAAGTTTACAAACATGAAGGTTTTCAAGATCCATCATCAAAGTACAAGGGATTTAAAATAGAAGTCTAGTTGGCTTACTTAAAATTACAAGCATGCAAGTTGATAAGACTAGTTAGTAGCTTGGTTATGATATTGTAGTTTTAATGTGTTTTATCTGTAATTTGAATTAGGTCCTTCTTGGTCATTTCATTTTATGTATAATTACCTATATAAACTCCATTTTTCATTTCAAAACTATAGACTTGAATATTTGAAATTAGAAAGTTATTGCTTTTTATCTTGAACTTAGAACTTCATAGGATTTTGTGTTTAATCTTTTCCTTTATCTATTTTTTTTTTGTAAGAGGGAATTAGTGGTGGAGAATCAAATTGGAGGAGCTTAGATACAAATTGGTGGAGCATCCTTTATACTTGTTCAAGTTGCCTTTTGATTTTATTCAACTGTCAAGTGGGTGGATACTAAATCTTCTAAGCTTGAATGCATTTCTTGCAATATATCAAGTTACTTCTCTTTGTGTATTGAGATTGAACTCTAAATTTCTACCTTTCTATAATTTATTGTATGATGATTGTTGGATGAAAGTTGAAGTATTGATTGATGCTTGGAGTTGTGATAGATTGGAGTTAAGTTACCTTGAGTTGTAGTTGAATGTCATGTGATTGCAAATTAGTGATGATTTCACATCTATTGTTTCTCAAGAACAAATTTTAAATCCAATTGCATAAGGTTTGTCTATTATTGAATCATCAGGAGATTATCTGAAGGAGTAATCGAAAATGGCAAAGGTTGGGCTTTTATTATTGGGTTGAAGAAGATAGAGTCAATACGACCTTATTGTGCTAACTGAAATTTGAACTAAAAACTAAATGAATCCAGAAAATATTTAAATGAAATAAGGTGGACAAAGCTGGAAGACTGAAAACATCATAGACAAACCTAGAAAGATAAAATAAATCTAAAAACTAAAAACAAATAAAAATAAAAATAATAAAACTAAAAAGAATGGGAAAAAAAATCGAATCAAAAGGAAAACTGAAGGTTGGAAAAGTAAAAATTAAAACTGAAATTTGAAAGAAAAAAATTAACCTAAAAGTCTGAAAAACTAAAGTCCCCCACACTTAAGACAAACATTTTCCTTAATGTTTGCAATAATAAATAAAAAAAGAAAATTAAACAGCAAAAGGAAGGGACTTCCTGATATTTGCTCAACTTGGAAAATACAATTTGTGCAAGGGCCTCTAGAATAAATAGCAATGAGCAAAATTAAAGCAATATCGGCAAAATAGACAACAAGAATATTCAACTAAAATGGGCTAGGCAGCAACACATGCTGAATTTGGACTTGTGGAAGCCACGACAAAAATTTAAGCGAAGAACTGGCAAACTAAAATTTGTAGCAAATTCAATCAGTAAAGAAAGATAAGTTGCAACAACAAGTAACCAAAACAGCTTCTCTAGCAAAATAAACCAGCCATTATATGTTGTGTAATCTTGCAAAATAAATAAAAGAGCACATTCAGCCTCTAATTAATTAAAGCAAACAGAAAATTTGCATCAATAAACTAAAATGAGCTTATCCTACAACCATTACAAGCTGAAAAAAAAAATACACACTTTGAGCAACAAAATTCCAGCAACAACAACCAAGGATTCAACAAATATGATTGAGGCAGAAACCAGAATAGCAATGAAATCCATCAGATGACATTTATCAATTATGCATTTTGTAACAACTAAATAACCATAAATAGTCCAACAAAGAGTGCGACAGCAACAAAAAGAATTCATAAAGTGGCATCCACTTATTAGTATGAACAACCATCAATACTATATGGTCATAGCAGAAGTAATTGATTGCTAAACAACTCATCAACAATAATGAAAAGAAACAACTCATTAATCAAGTGATGAACCAACCAAAGAAAGAAAAGTAAACTGTAGAAAAAATGTCAAGCCAAAAGAAGTGAAAATAGTAACATCAGAGAACTAGATAATTGAGCAACAAGTATGTGGCATCAGGCAATTGCAAAAATGAATATCCCACAAACAAACTGTAAGGAATCAAAGCAAGCAATGGGAATGAATCTCCAACAATTAAACTGTAACAAACAACAATACAAACTAGAAAGTCTGGAAGAAGTCAAATATAAACACTTCTATTCAAGTCAAACATCAACATCAATTATAGTGCCAACACTAATACAGATGCAATGAAATATACGCGTCATAGAAATCGAAAGGAATTACAACAATTAAAAATGGATGCTATATCAAAATATTGGCCAATACTCATATAAAAATATCCATAGTATCCAAACATTTTAAGAAAGAGTCAACAATAGTAAAATAGACAAAATGTGTTGGCCAAAACAAACTAAGACAATACAGTTAGTTCGAACTATCATAAAATAAGGAAATAGAGACCAACTACAATAACATAATTGCAGCAACGCTAGATTTAGTCGTAAAGAGCGAGTTTAGTACAGATTTGGAACATGTTTGTAAGGGCAACTTATAGAGTTGCTTTTATATTATCAAGCCTGGGAAAGACAACTGAAAGATTAAAAGTTGGTGTGAGAATATGGTGTGACACAACACAAGTGGTTGCTGGGTTGAGTTGGTAGAGGTAAAATCATCCTTATTACCTGTCTAATCAATGTCAAAGAATGCTTAGTGGATAAAAATGTGTCATAATGAATTACAAAGTCGTGATCAACTATATCACAAAGATAGCACAATAGTCATTTGCCAACATTTTAATGATTAGTGGCACTACAATCGGAAATGTTAGGTCATGTGAGTAAGAGATACTAAAGGTTGCTAACAATTATATGATATTTAATTGATCTATTTGGGTTGTTCATGAGTAAAGAGTAAGATTTTGGTCAATAGTAATTGGTATTGTGACTGCATGGCAATGGTAATGTTGTGCGGACAAGAAGATCAGTGATGTAATGTTATTGAGGAGAAGCAGCCTATCTTGATGTAAGAAGACCTCAATACCAAGGAAAAATAAGAAAGCCCAGATCTCTAAGAAAGAATCATGAGCCAAGAAGTGTAATAAAGTATTGCACTACTACATCATTGTCACCTTGAATAATAATGTTATTAATGTAAACAAGTAGATATATCATGTTATCACTAGTGATGAGAACAAACAAAGATGTGTCGACATGAGAGTTGGTGAAACCAAAAGTGATAAGAAAGTGGTGCAACTCATGATACTATGTTGCTTAAGACTATAGATAGCCTTACAAAGCTTGTAGACATGTGTCAGATGATCATGATCAATGAACCTTGATGGTTGTATTATGAAAACATCTTCAAATAGATGCCCTTGAAGAAATGCATTATTGACATCTAAATGACATAATGACTAGCCTCGACTAACTACAAGACCAAGAACCAAATGCATAGTAGCATGCTTAATTACTAGGCTAACAGTGCCATGATAGCCAATTTTGGGGTGTTGATGGAATCCTTTAGTAACTACGTGAGTTTTTATAAGATGTTTATTTGTTAGATGATATTATTGCTCAATCTGTAAAGAGTTGGATACAAGAGGTGAAGTGAGAGTTGTGTTTGATAGATTAGTATATGTAGCTTGGTCAGGTGAAGGGTTGGGGATTTTACAAAGGAAATTGTTAATAGTAGTTTTGGTAGAAAACATGCACGATGATAAGGTCGATAAGGGAAGTATACATACAAGAGGAAACCAAGTGGAAATATTTTCAAGTTCAAGACAACTAGACTAACTTTGGAGATAAAGGAAGGGAGAAAATGTTTAAACAAATTTGACTTGAAAAGAAACACAAATTGTAGATGTAAATAGACCACGACAAAGGTAGACACTTTGAATGAGTACACAAGAAAGACACATGGAATAGAGCAAGCTTTTTGCACCACCATAATCTCTTCGCATGTATTTATGTAGACCATAAGTCTTTTATGCATTTCATTTCATGGATTATCGCTTGCCTTTTGCACTTTATGGTGCACTTCCTTAATCCTCATTGTGTTTTCACACAAAATTACATATCTCCATCATGATTCATGTATTATTTTAGACCATTTACGTGTTCAAATATATCTTCAATACAGACACATATCTAATAACACCCTTGAGAATACTTTTGTGCATGTACACATGTGTCATGTATGTTCAAGCTAACTTTATGTGTTGATATGAACCAAAACTTTTCTTTATGTGCTCTTACACGTATCTAGGACCATTTCACATGTCATATGAAACCAACACATGCTCCATATAGACCTCACACACTTACACACCTCTCAAATATTTTATATAACCATTAGACGTGCTACCATACACTAAACTAACCATACCACATATTGCACATGCTTTTATAAGCCTTCATGCATGTTCATGTGCCACAATAGACCTATCACATGCCAATACACACCATCAGAACGCATTTACACACTAACACGTGCCCTATGTTCATTTACGCACTCTCGACATGCTAATAGGAAATAATCATGCACTCTCACACACTTGCACATGTTGAATAAAAAATCTTTTGTGTGTGAACTTCACGCGCTAGCTTAGGCCATGTATTGATAGGTTGATTCAACCCAAAATAGTATATGGGCCTAATAGCCTAGTTGACTCAGTCTAGTCAATGTTAGTTTGATCTAGGTCAGTTTAAAGAGCCTTGTTGATTGGTCAATCAGGTTGGGAATACCCAATCATGACTCATAAATTAAAAAAAACATTAGCTTTGATTTAACAGTGATCGCAGCTTTAATTGACTATTTTCAATCATCCAATGGGTTCAGTTCATGAATCAACGACTAACTGATTTTGGTTGCATTAAAGGTGTTTTCATCGCATGAATCTTTGCAAGAGAGATACAACTAAAGGAGCAAAATTTAGTGACTCAAGTGATAGTTTTATGGCTGATTTTGATGTCGATTGATCATTTCGATTGAGGGGTATCAAATGAGAGCCTTGATTCAAGATTTCAGGTTTAATTGAGTTAGAAATCAATTACAATTAGACAAATTAATTTAACAATAATGTGGTTCGACCTAAAGTTTGCATGATTTAAGAGTATGAATCCTTAATTTTAAGGTTTGATTTGGAATTAAATTTCCAAGCCTAATTTCAATTCCAACCTCATTCAAATATATAGAATTAATATATTTTTACTTTAATTTTGAAATTCTAGATTCTATAATCGAATGTGCAAGTCTCTGATACCACCTTTAAGATTTAATTCACATGAATTGAATATATTACAATAAATCCTAATCTACAGGATCTATACATAAATTATAAAATACTAAATTAAATATTAATTTAGAGTTTATAGAAATACTTATAATTCCATACAATATAAATTGATAACAATACTGAAAATACCTATAATGAAGTGATATGTTTTCTACCCTTGAAATCTTTCTATATGACAGTTTTCAATGAGTAAAACTATTTTTCTTATGTTTTGGAAAAAAAGGCTCTAGCCAATATATAAAGTAGGTCAGTAGATTTCTCATCAAAGATCTAATAAACCTTAAAATTTACACTAATGCTGCTTTTTTAAATCATTACTTTGTAGTGTATTAGGCTTAACTTAATTGATCACTTAAACCTATTTGTAAACTTATATTGGATTATTCAATTATTCTGTTTTATTAAACCAAAATTATAATTAATGTTAGTTCAGATAAAGAAAATTTCCAGCATAATCCTCTTATTTATATAAACAATTTCCTTAGGTTTTGAAAATATCATAAATACTGTCTTAAGATTTATTTGTTAAAATAAAATAATCAGGAGAAGGGTAATTCAGTAACATTATCAATTTTTTATTTGTGCTAAATTGAACATGTATTACCTAATATGAAATTAGATTTAGCTAACTGCATGTGTAGTATTATTTATGCTAGAGATAGAAATTTATAGCTACCATGGAAGTGAATTTATTATATTTAATAATTGATTTTAAAAAATTTATGAGCCAGATTACATTTCAATGACATTAATTATAAGTTATTAATCCTGTACAATCATCTCAAACTAATGAGCAAAGAACTAGGATTAATCACAAATGACGCGATCAAAGTTACCTGTTTTATGATTATTAAAATAAAAAATCATCTAATATTGAATAATTTTGCAAGATAACTAAAAAATTTACAATATATTAATTTCTTTTTACTGTTATTATTGTTTCATGGACTTAATAGTAACGATACAGTCTATTTTAATCTAAAAATAACTATATTTAAATTTAAAATCGATTATTGATAATAAAAAATGACTAAATTAGTTTATGCTCATTGATGCATACGAAACTTATGATTTTTTTTAAACTTTAATTTACGAAATGAGGTTTTTTTTTTTTAAATTAAGTTTTTTTTATTTCTATAATTATTAAGAAGATTTGTTTTTTAACTAAAGTAGAAACACTATTAAAATTAGATTAAATATCTTATCACGGAATCTGATTATATCTTCTCAGGGTATCACCCATGAAACAATTTTCAAAATGCATCCTAAAACTGTAAAATATGTATATACATTTTTATAGTAATCATTTATTGTCACTCACTTGACTATAAAT
>JAJEJH010000586.1:40106-79859 GCA_026122585.1 Anacardium occidentale
GACACCTCAACAAAATGGAGTTGTTGAGAGAAGAAATAGAACTCTTGTAGAAATGGCTAGGACAATGTTATGTGAAAATGATTTACCAAAATCTTTTTGGGGTGAAGCAATAAACACTTCTTGTTACATAATCAATAGAGCCATGATTAGGCCAATCCTTAAGAAAACTCCTTATGAGTTGTTTAAAGGGAGAAAGCCTAATATTGCATATTTTCATCCCTTTGGTTGTAAATGCTTTGTTCTCAACAATGGAAAGGATAACTTAGGAAAATTCGATGCTAAATCGGATGAAGCGATTTTCCTAGGATACTCTTCCACCTCCAAAGCGTATAGAGTCTTCAACAAAAGGACACTTGTTGTTGAAGAATCTATACATGTATTATTTGATGAATCTTCTTCTAAGTGTGTAGATAGATCAAAAGATGATGAAGTGGTGGAGCTCATGGAAGACCTCAAACTAAATGATGGCCCCACTCCAAAAGAAGAAGAAAATCAGATTGTGGAAGCACCCCAAGATGATATGCTTGTGCAGCCACAAGAAGTGCAAAAAGAGACCTCCTTCCCAAGGGTAAAAGATGAGGTTAAAGAAGGAAGAATCATTGGTGACCCAACCCAAGGAGTAAGGACAAGAGCTTCAATCAAGAACACTTGCGAATTTGTGGCATTCTTGTCACAAATGGAGCCCAAGAAGGTAGATGAAGCCTTGAAGGATGAAAGTTGGGTGTTGGCCATGCAAGAGGAGTTGAACCAATTTGAGAGGAACCATGTATGGGAGTTAGTTTCTAGGCCAACGGATCATCCCACCATCGGCACAAAATGGGTATACCGAAACAAGGTGGATGAATCCGGAGTTGTTACAAGAAACAAGGCAAGACTAGTTGCCCAAGGCTACTCTCAAGAGGAAGGTATCGATTTCGATGAAACCTATGCCCCCGTAGCTAGATTAGAGGCAATTAGGATATTGATTGCTTATGCTTGCCATCTAAATTTTAAACTTTTTCAAATGGATGTCAAAAGTGCTTTTCTAAATGGTCTTATTCAAGAGGAGGTGTATGTAGAACAACCTCCCGGTTTTGAAAATCCAAGGTTTCCAAACCATGTTTTTAAACTAAGAAAAGCTCTTTATGGTTTGAAACAAGCTCCAAGAGCTTGGTATGAAAGATTGAGCACATTTTTGATTGAAAATGGTTTTTCAAAAGGAAAGGTGGATACCACCCTATTTATAAAGAAACATAAACATGACATCTTAATTGCTCAAATATATGTAGATGACATCATCTTTGGTGCTACTAATGAATCTCTATGTAGAGATTTTTCTAAGATGATGCAGGGGGAGTTTGAGATGAGTATGATGGGAGAGCTAAACTACTTCCTTGGGCTGCAAATCAAACAAATGAAGGAAGGCACATTGCTCACTCAGTCAAAATATACTCAAGATCTCATCAAAAGGTTTAACATGCATGAGGCCAAGGAGCAACCAACACCGATGAGCACTTCAACAAAAATTGATAAGGATGAGGGAGGTAAAAGTGTTGATACAAAGTTGTATAGAAGCATGATAGGTGCATTATTGTATTTGACTGCATCTAGGCCGGATATATTGTTTAGTGTATGCATGTGTGCACGTTTTCAAGCAAATCCTAAGGAATCACATTTGAATGCGGTGAAACGAATCTTGAGATATCTTAAGGGGACACCGAATGTTGGTTTATGGTACCCTAAGAACTCAACATTCGAATTGCATGCATTTTCAGATGCTGATTTCGGAGGCTGCAAAATTGATAGGAAAAGCACTAGTGGAACATGTCAATTCTTAGGAAACATGTTAGTTTCATGGTTTTCAAAAAAGCAAAATTCGGTTGCAACTTCTACTACGGAAGCCGAATATGTTTCCGCAGCTAGTTGTTGTGCCCAAATTCTTTGGATGAAACAACAACTTTCTGATTTTGGTTTCAAAATAACGAAAACTCCCATATTTTGTGATAATACTAGTGCTATTCAACTTTCGAAAAATCCCATCTTGCATTCTAGGACAAAGCATATAGACATTAGGCATCATTTCTTGCGTGATCATGTTAGCAAGGGTGATATTGTGCTTGAATTTGTTGACACTAACCACCAGCTAGCTGACATCTTTACCAAGCCTCTGGACAAGGAAAGATTTGCCTACATAAGAAGGGAGCTTGGAATGATTGATGCAAGCCAAGTAAGTGTCTAAAAATTCTACCTTTTAATGCTTACATGATGAGTTGATTGAGTGCTTGATGTTTTGACTGAATATCTGAATATGCATGAATGATAATGAGACTGCTATTGATTGGCTATATGCAAATGGTTGAATGGAATTTGATATATGGAAACCTTTAGATATATATGCTTGCATGAGTATGTTTTGGCATGCGAATTCGAGTCGAATCGATGCAACTCTATAGTTGACATCATCCGGCAACTGAATTCAAATAATAAAACCTCATTGAATCAGAATATCCAAGTGTTCATGACTTGTGGTGTTTTGGAGTGTGTTTTGAAAAATCTGCAGCTTTATGGAAATAATGCAGGTCTGTGTGATTTTGGTCACACACGACCGTGTGTTCCAAGCATGCACGGGCGTGCTTCTGCATGAACACACGACCGTGTGTCCATGATACACGATCGTGCGTTTTTCACTTTAAATTCGCGCTTACCTGCACGCGCATTATCCAAACGCACACGGTCATGCATTTTAAAACTTAATATTTTTTTCGAGATTTCTGCGAACACACGACCGTGCGACTATCGCGTGCACGATCGTGCGTATTTGGGAAAACACGATCGTGCGTCAAGAAACACGGTCGTGCGCTCGCATCTATATAAAGAAAACTGTTCATTTTCTTCATTTTCACAAAAATCACAAACCCTAGCCGCGATTTCTCTCAATTTTCTCTCAAATTTTCGTCCAAATCTCTCATTTTTCTTGCTTCCATTTGCTTTCAAACTTGTTTCTACAAGTTTCTCTTCACTTTTCTCATCATTTGAGATTAATTTGCATCCAAAACTCAACCCAAATCTCCATTTTCAATTATTTCCATTACCCAAATTCACAATGCCTCCACGGATGAAACTGCCAACACGTTCCGGGCCTTCCAGGAGTACTTCGAGAGCAGAAAATCCATTTGGGATCATGTGTTCCAATCGGCAGCAAAAGGTACTCTTATCGAAATTCATGAAAAAGCCTATATATATTGGACGTTGTTTGGATAGGAGGATTTTGCGAGAAATTGGTATATTAGATGAGATTATGGGATTAGTCAACTCTTCTAGGCTAACTGGATTATTTTTTATGCGTATGGATGCCTATGAAAATTTGGTGTATGAGTTTTATAGTTCCCTATCGGTTCCGAAGGATGTAAGGGGAAATATTACGGATTTTACTATGAAATTTCGGTTGGCAAATTCGGATTGGACGGTGCCAGCCGAACAGTTGGGTGAATGGTTGGGTTGCAATTCAGAGGGAATACGGGACTTTTCGCATGATCTGAGTTCTCAGGCTGTGTGGGTATCCCTCGGCGGTTCCGGATTCTATGAAGCGCAAAAGGCGAAGGCCTCCTCCCTGGTAAATCCGGCCATGCGAATATTCCATCGCATGGTCACATATACTTTAAACGCCCGCACGAACACTAATGGTAATGTAAGTGTTCGTGACATGGCAGTAATGGAAGCTGCCATGAATGGACGACAACTGGATTCAGCAAGGTGGCTTATCAGCAAGTTGAGCGATATTCAGACACTCAGCGATAAGGAAAAGGTTCCGATTGATTTTGGCATGCTTATTACTTTCATCGCTGAAAAATTGGGTATTTCAGTTGAAGGATACGGAGAGTTTCGGCTTGGTTTCGACGAGTCTCTTATGCTTAATGCTGATGCTCTGTTTCGGATGAGAGTAATTGAGAAAGATGGCAATGATGGATGGAGATTGCCTGCGGCTGTTGGAGATCATGAGCCATCCGCCGACCCATCTGCCATGCCTTCAGTGGCTGAAACCAGTGTTCGGAGAGGGAGACGAGCTCGCCCCGAAGCTGGTCCTGAAGTTCAGTCTACATCCGAGCTTCAAGTGTTAATTGAGCTGACCAAGCAAGTTGATGCAAACATGGTTCAGCTTGCGCATAATTTTCAAGCTTTTCAGGAGAGTACAGAATCTCGCTTGACCCGGATTGAGTCCAGCCTTGCCTCTCTTATTAACATGACGGACCTGTCCCCTCAGCAACCACCTCAACCTTGAACCATTTTTTTATTTGCATTTGCATGATTTTGTTACCAAAACTTATCATTGAGGAACATATCTTTTATCTTGTTATTATTTTCTGGATTTGGCTTGATTTAGTTAATCTTCTGAATTATTTTGATGTTTTGGAATATGGCAATTACTATTGATTGGATGATATTGCTATTGCTTGGTTGCTTGTTTGATGACGGGTAGTTGGATGCTGGACTTATTGATATTGGAAGTGATTTTTTATTGTTTTGGGAAATATTGCTAAAACAAAGGAAACCATGTCAAATTTTTTTTTTTGATTTATGGCAAAAAAGGGGGAGAAAGAATGCAATAATTAGCAAGTTAAAATTGACATAAATTTACATAAATTTATATTGCTAATTAAGGCTCAAACTAAGGGGGAGTGCTTAAAGTGAGGGGGAGTATGTTTTATCCTTAGTTTAAAACTCAATTTTAACATTTTTCAACATATTTTTGTCATCAATCAAAAAGGGGGAGATTGTTGAACCCTTGATGTTTTGATGATGATAAAAATACAATTAAGTTGTTAATGAATGTTTAAAATATGTTTGAAATGCTAATTAATCCCTTGCATGAAGTAATTCATGACAAAGAAGGGAAGAAAAGATTTATTTTTGCAGGTTTTAGGTCTCGCACGACCGTGTGCCTTAGTAGCACGACCGTGCTTGACCAAACGAGTCCTCGTGTGTCCAAAACACGGGACCGTGCGCCTGACCGTGCAAGGCTCTGTGACTTTCTAAAGAAAAGTATCAGACCCGCACGGGCGTGCGTGCATGATGCACGACCGTGTGCAGGCACTACACGGGCAATGCACTACCACATCAATCGTGCAGCCTGATCGTGTGAAACTGAAAGATTCAAAAGCCATTGGAAGCACGACCGTGCGTAGTGGAAGCACGACCGTGCACATAACTCATGAAGAGCACGGGAGATCAAGCCGTGCAAATGAAACCGTGCAGCTGGTCAAAGAAAAGGAGTCAACGCACGACCGTGCACGCTCAATACGCACGACCGTGCGTTATGGCAAATGAGGAGCACTACCAAAGAGCACTACCGGGATGATCGTGCAAGACTGATCGTGCAAAGGTATTCATCTCACGCACGACCATGCAGAATTGGCACACGACCGTGCGATAGCAAAAATGCACCCGTGTGCGGCTCGTGCGCTCATCGTGTAGTCAAGCCGTGCTAGCTCCTGGAATTTTTGGACAAAACCTTGTAGTATCAGTGCACGACCATGCAATCTAGGGAGCACGACCATGAAGGGTCGAAGCACGACCGTGCGTCAATGACACACGACCGTGCATCATTGGCGCTAAGCTTTTAAGTCGACCGTTGGAAGTCTGAACGAGCAATAAATGCAGCATGCACGACCGTGCACTAGAGGAGCATGACCGTGCGCCTGAAAATTTATTGCAGAACTTACCTTTTTCAACTACTTCAACGGATAAAAAGCTAGCAAACGGCTCCTCCCTATTCTAGGCAGTGAATCAAGTATAAAAGGAGAGCTATTTGAACTGGAGAGGTAACTGAAACGAATTGAAAAAGCCAAGCTATCTACATCATTCTTCAATTGCTTTGTTTTCTCTCTCTAAGCTTATTCACTTACATACTTGAGAGAATTTGTACTAAACACTTGATTTTCCAGTCTATTGAGAGGCATTTACAATCAATCTCTTTATTTACACTTCATTTGTAAAAAGGGCGAAATTCCCTTGTGAGAAAAACTATTGTATCTTCGGGTATTGAAGATAGTAGAAACTTCAATCGGGTTTGATTGAAGAAGAGGACGTAGGAGGCTTGTGTTCAAAGCTCCGAACCTCTCTAAACTTGGCTGAGCAACTTCTGAACTCTCACTCCTTATTGCTTTTATTGTGCATTGTGTGTATTATAGTGTTAATTGTGATTATTGCTTTAGAAATTTTAAATAATCCTATTCACCCCCCCTCTAGTATTATTTCTCTATCACTTAAGGGTTTTTCAGTGGATTAAACACGGCCGTGTGTATGCATAACACAGATACAACACCACCAACTCAACCGTGCAAGATAATCGTGCAAGGTCAAAGCATCAGAGTCAAACATACGATCATGCATAATTTTAGCACACGATCATACATGTAAGGTTAATGAAGAGCACGAGATATCAAATCGTGTAGAGCAATCATGCATCAAGTCAAAAGATAATGGTCAATACACGACTACGCGAAAAACTGGTATACGACCGTGTGTGATGAAGCGTGAAGAGCACTACCAAAGGGGTCATGCAAGTGTGATCATGCACAAAGGTTTAAAGGCATATATTTGACACACGACTATGCAAAGTCAACACACGACCGTGTGCAAGCATAATATTGCTTGTGTGATGCCAGTGTGTTATCCATGCACTGAAGGCATATTTGCTTCTAGAATTGTAATCAAGAATCATGAAGACATGAAGCAAAACCGTGCTTCAAAGGCACATGACCATGCTTTATTATAGAGTATACTTAATTTGACCATTAGGAGTCTATTCGAGGTCATAAATGCAGCAAGCACGATCATGCACTCAAGAAGCACAACCGTGCATCAAGAAAATTTATTATAGACCTTACTTTTCTAACTACTCCAATGGATAGAAAGCTAGGCAAACGGCTCCTTACTACTTCAAGTAATAAATCAAGTATAAAATGAGACTATTTTGAAGAGAAGATAGTCATAGAAATGAATTACACAAAAAAACTACTTGCTCTTCACCTATTGCTTACTTATATTCTCTCCAAAGCTCACAAATACATTTTATTTGAGAGCGTTGCAATTCTTTATGTATTTCAGCCTATTTAGAGGCAAATATTACTTCTTTTTTCAACTGTTATATCTACTGTAAAAAGGGCGAAATTCTCTTGTTGAAAAACTATTATATCTTTGGGTTTCGAAAGATAGTGAAGCTTCAATCGGGTTTTGATTGAAGAAGAGAAAGTAGGAGGCTTGTGTTCAAAGCTCCGAACCTCTATAAATCGATTGAGCATTCTGTAATCCCTATCTCTTATTATTGTGTTTACTTTGCATTGTTGTATTTGTGATTAAATTTTTTAAAATAATCTTATTCATTGCCCTCTAGAATTATTTCCATAACCATTAAAGTCTTTCATAAAGCTTTGTAAATGACTTGAAAACTTGAAGAAGAAGAAAACCAACATACTTGAAGTCTCGAGATTGAATAACAAGATCTAGGTTGAGTAGTCGATCCCCTCAACTTATGGCTTGACAGTAGTTTTATACTCATATACCAATATATTTTATTTTATGTTGTAAAATGCATGTTTATATTTTAATTTTCACCAATAACACTTCACATGCATATTAAAATTGGTGAGATTAATATTAAAACCCTTTATTAAATATTGAATCAATTAAAGAGCTTTCTAATATAGCACTACCAAGACAAGCGCCTGTTCATAGGAGCCCTATTTGCCAAAGCAAATGGCCACCCATTACTAGGTGATATACTTGTTTTTGGCTTATATTAGGTCAAACTTAACTAATAAAGATTAGTTTGTTTGCCAAAACGAAGATGAAATCTATTAGAGGCTGAGTGAAGATATATTCGGTACATGAAGTATGTAGTATCCAATCTACTGTTACTGAGAATCACAATTGAGATTTGTATAATTTGTTGGAGTAAAACCTAATTTGAGATCATAGGTTTCTGCTAAATGGTTTGATTTACGTGCCTATTTGGGTCACTTTGGATTATTTGTCAAAGTGAAGGTTGAGTCAATTCAATAGGATCTAAATTTCCTAAAATGTCTATCACAGACTTCCTGAGTACAACAAAAAGGGCTATTATCTTGAGAAAATAATGAAAACATTTAATAAAATCCTAATTAAACATGATTAATAATTAACTAATTTTACTCTTATCTGTAAGTTGTAAATCAAAATCATCACGACAAGTTCTAATTCGTCACATGAAATTTTTGAAAAAGAAAATAGGCTTGAGGGTGCCAATTTTCTTGATTGGTATAGGAATCTTCAAATTGTCCTACATTAAGCAGATAAGTTATATATCCTCAAAGGGGACACTTCACTTAAGCTTGATCCTATTGCTACTAAAAAGTAACGAGATACCTATAAATGGTATCTTAAAGACTCTATGGAAGCTTAGTGTTTCATGATAGCTTTCATGTCACCTGAGCTATAGGTATAATATTGTTAAACCCCAAATACATAATGACAAATAACTTATAGTGAGGTGAATAGATTATGTTAAAACTTTTAGAACTTGAAACTTTTTTCTTGTTCACTAATCAATCAACCAACATAAAATGCATCTCAATATAAAGCAAATAAGATAAACTCAACCTAATCAAACATAAAGCAATTTAAAAAAAGTAAGAGAAGAGAAACGCTCAATCAATTTATAGTGGTTCAAAGATTCTCTACGCCTCTTACATTGACTACTCCAAACAACCCTACTTGAAGATTTTTTTTCTATTATATTTAATCTAAAGATACAATAGTTTTTTGTCTAAGGAATTTTACTCTTATACACTAGTTTTGATAATAAGGGATTGTGCCTTTAACGTAATTTTTCTAAGAATTCTACCCCAACACTAGTATCACAGGATTACACCTAAGGGTTTGTGGAAATTATAAGAAAAGAATTTTGCCTCTCAATAGGTTTATATAAAGTTTTAGCTCAAGGTTTCTCTCAAAATAGATACAAATTAATTTCAGTGAGAGAAAATAGAGAAAAGTTTAGAGATCGAAAAATGTGAGTGTTTTTGTCTGATTCCTTCTAACCCTTTATAACTCAAATTGTCTCAAATTTATAGGAGATAAGAAAAGATAGCTGTTGCAGGTGATATAAGAGCCGTTGGAAAATTTTTGGGTAGATGCGTGGACATATGGCTATATTGCACAGTTGTGCACTCATTAATGCTTGCTTTCCAACAGTTGAATTTCTACTATCACACATATCTTTCATGAGCATATGCTCCACACACATGGTCGTGTGTCTTCAAGTTTTCATTGCTTCTAGAAGCCTACATAACTTTGCACATAATACCCACATGATCACCACATGGTTATGATTTTTCATTGAGTACAGACGTGTGAACTTTTCTACACAAATGTGTACCTAATGAAGTCTGTTGAACATTAGCATGATTGGGCCCATAAATGAGTGTAGTCTTAAAACTTAAAACACGGTTATGTGCTCAAAACTTGCACAGTCATACATCCTTGCTTTTTCGTACACGGATGTTTTGCATGACTCAACTAAGTTGTTTGTTTCCTTTATATTATATACACAGTCATGCGGTCTGGTCATACATGGTTGTACGCTAGGAAAAACCTATAAAACTAAACCTTTGGTCCTCTATTTGTCATGAATATTACATGCAAGGACCGGTTATATATTTTAGCTTAAGTTTTGCAATAATTCAAAACCACAAGGTCCAGTAATTTTCCTTTTTTTTTTATTTGATAACAAAATTTATGTTAAAATGTAATTAAACACAATAACATATTTATCAAAATAAATTTTCATTTAAGAACACAAAAACAAATTCAAAAAAAATTTCACAAATTCATTTTAACATACCTATACATTCTCTTCCTTTTTATTATAAATAAAAAAGGTATGTTAAAACCTTTTACTAAAGCACAAGCAAATTTTCTCCCCTAAGAAAATTTATCAAATTAAGCATAATTTAATATACTCCCCCGATCAAAAATAATTGTGTCTCTCTCTTTTTAAAAAATTTTGAAACTCCCCCTAGTTGTTAAGACAAACATTACACATGTGAACACTCCTTATCCATACAATTTCATATCACAAGCAATTAAAGAGTATTAAAATTTTTATTTATCTTCCTTTTTGTATGAATATTTTCAACATAATTAACATTTTCATTAATAAAATGTGATCATTAAAGCATTTTAGAGGAAATATTTGTAGAAAACCTTAAAATTTTAAAGTTTGGAAAAGTTTTTATAGAAATTGTGTCAAGCACTGTCACGTAATTTACATGCATGGTCATGTATGTCTAATTATAGTATATGCGCAGTCAAGTGTCAATTAAACATAACAATATGATTGGGGAAATGAAGTATGCACAATCGTGCATGATCCTTAAAACTCAGAATTTTGTAAAAAACTACAATTTGAACATGGGGAGCATTTTCAAAATATTATCAAAACTTTCAAAATTAATTTTTAATCATTTCAAATTATTGAAATAAACTTAAAAACATATTTCAAACATGTTTAACATCAATCAAAACATAATTGACACATTTGAAATTAATTTCACAAATTTAGGGGGATATAGGGGAATAGAAACTTTTTATAAATAAAATTGATCAAAACATAATAATTATGACAAGTTTTACATGTTTTGACCATGAGGGACAAATAATATGTGAATTTATGTCATTTGACATCAGAACAATCAAATTCAAATCAATTTGATATAAATTCTAATTATGCACATGTTGTAACTAAAGCAATATATATATAACATGTACTTAATTCAACTTAAACACTTAATCAAAGACAAGTAATAATATATTCAGTTTCTGCATCATCACAACATGCCATCATTCATCATTAACCAAGTATAATAAAAATAAACAATTTTAAACGTTGGATTGATGATCATTTTACACTCAATCTTCATTTCTTCTTGGTGTAGAAGCATAAAGAGACTCGTTCATCTTCTTCATTAGTCAAGTTCATCTCACTCTAAGTAGTGAGAGCTTTTTTCTTGGATTTCTTCTTTTTCACCTAAGGACAATTTTACCAATAATGCCTTTTATTCCTATTCTTATAGCAAATCACCACTTTTTCCTCTTTCTTCTTCTTTCCATTTAATAGCAACTTGTTGAATTTCGATGAAAGCACCTTTAAATCTTTTTCATCCATCGAGCTCTCTGTAATAGTCCAAGGATAGAATTGTCTTTCAGGCTTTGAAACTAAGGGTAAAATAGAGATTTTCAGGTAGAAAATGGGTCCGAGAGAGTTTGAGGATAGAAGAGTCTTTTAGAAGCCTTTCGTGGCTTATACATGGATATTCTGGGAAGAATATTCCATGTATAGCACGAGGAGAAAGAGATTTCAGATTTTTGAGGGGCATACGCCCGTGTGCCAGGTGAGATGTACAATATAAGTTTCTTTTTCCCACATTTTCACTTAGATTTTCCTTCAACTTTTCTTCTCCTTCAGTTCCAGCAAACCCTAGGCAAGAATCCGTCCAACCAATAACCATTATTCCGGTTAGAGATCCAGACACACGCCCGTGTAATCGAATACACACGCCAGTGTGTCTAATCCCAATTCTACATGCCCATGTAGGCAAGACACGGGATGGTGTTGAGGCAGTTACATACCTGTGTAGTACGATACACGCCCGTGTGCCAACTTATACATGCCCGTGTATTTACACCACACGCTCATATGGCCGGTCATTTGTTTCATGAAATTTTCCATAAGCTTGTACGACCAAGGGCACTGCCCCGTGTGCCTTATAAAAAACAGAAAAAAAGATTCTAAAACATGATTTAAGGTAAGATAAGCTACCCTAAGCAATCCTAAGCGAATTCTAAGCTTGAGAAACACAAGAATAACACGATATAACAGCATATCATGCATGATTGACAAGCATTGAGCACGACATGCCACATGAGATATTTTCAAAAAAGGGATCTAAAGATCTAATAGTATATTTTAAAAGTATATATATACAATGTTTCAGACATCAGTTAAGGGTGGATACGAGGGGACACCTGTGAGTTTGTACACCCGTTAGAGAGGGACACCATACCACTAGAGAGGATATGATCATACACGAATAGTTTTATTATAGGTTTCAGCTCACACGACCAAGGTGTCAAATCTCTATGTTCATCAGTCTGGCTAGCATAGTAGAGATATTTTCAGATACAATACTTTTTGATACAGTTTTCAGTTATACTATATGTATATATATGAGGGTATTCAGATCAGAGTTTTATATCAGAAAGAGATTTCAGAAAAGAATAAGTTTTTAGAAAATCAAGCCCAAGGGGCAAGTTTTATTATTAAAGAGTATTTACATGATATCAGAGCATGCATATCATGTTATGTACAACATTCATGAGAAATGAGACAAAGAAAGATAAGAAGATTCACAAAAGAACACAATGAATAAAGAAAGTAAAGAAGTAAGAGATAAAAATTTATGCAATAAGCTACTGTAAAGCAAGTATAACAAGATGGTAAGAAAACAGTAAGCTGGGAACTCGAGGTCTGATCTAAGATCAGCTTTTGCTTGATGACCTGTCTGTGTGAGAGATAGAGAATAACAGAAACTAGCTGCGTAATATATGTCATAAGTGGAAACATAATAAAATTTAGTTAAGATCTTCAAAAAACAAGATAGTGAATATCAAAAAGAGAACTTAGTTAAGCTCATCAGCTTAGCAGCTAGTTAGTTGTGTTATAGCAACTTAGAGCCTAACTGAGGGTAGAGATAGAAAATGTTTATTGAGTGATTTGTTACTCATCCTTTATAGTTTTCTTTTCTTACAGGTTGAGTTAGGGAGCTGAGCTTAGAGCACGATATGGCTGGAGAGTGGGATATAGTTCGAATGGGTTCTTACCTGATATTTTCAGTTTCATATATGTATGTATGTATGCATTCAGTTTTCAGCAAATAACATGTTGGCTCACATGCTTTATGTTGCTCATACATATAAGATGTACAATATCATTTATATTATTAGATATAAATTTTAGTAAATGGTGACAAAATGATCTTTGTATTAACGAAATTAGTGCCTATCACAATAGTTTCATCATAATAACCAAGGTGTTCTAATTCAAAATTTTCCTTCCAAATTAATAGGGACTTTAGGTTTTGACAAATTAGTTTAATTATTATATAATTACTAAAATGTCAAAAAATTGGTCATAATTTTCTTTAACGAGTTGTTTGACTCCAAAAATTTTCTTCAAAATAAATAGTGACAAAATGATTTTTTATTGTAATAAAGACATTTAAAATGAGAAAATTAATATTTCTTACAATACTATCATTACAATAACTTAGTTGTTTTTGCTCCAAAATTTTCCTCCAAATAACTAGTATATAATGGCCTTTTTAGTCATAATAAATGCATATATAAGGACAAAATTAAGGTCTACTACAATAATTTGATCTACCTAATATTAATAGTGATAAAAGGAAATTTTAGTCATAATTAAGATATTTAAAGTGATAAAATTTATCTTTTTCACAATGTCTTAGGCACAATAAACCAAATTTCTTATAATGATTACCAAAGACCGAGTGGAGTAAGGGAATCATGACAATCTTATGGACTACCGAGGACCAAATAAAGTATAGAAATTATAACAATCATGTGGACTACCGAGGACCAAATAGGGCATAAGGATCATTACGATCTTATGGACTACCAAGGAACAAGCGAAGTAAGAGAATCATGATGATCTTCTGGACTACTACGAACCAAAAAAAGTACGTAGACCATGACGATCCTATAGACAATGTGGATTATTGTTTAGGTTAAAGGAACATTGTCTAAGGAGTATATGTTAAGGATTTTGTAGGTTTGTTGTGTAGATACTGTTATAACCTCTTTGTACTCTAGGAAGTCCTGATATAAAATCCATCGAAATACTCTCCCATTCACTTAGGAATCCTTAAAGGCTATAACAAACCAGATTGTCTCTGATGCTCTGTCGTGACTTGCTAACAAGTCAAACACTTGGCTACATACTCTGCTATATCTCTTCTCATACTAGACTACCAAAATAATCTTTTGAGATCCTGATACATTTTTGTACTGTCTGGATGACCTAAATATATCGTATAATAAGCCTCTAACAAAATCCTCTGTCTCAACTCTGTGTCCTCTAGCACACAAATTCTATCTCAACTCTATGTCCTCTGACACATAAACTCTGTCTCTGAATCTCAGAATACCATCTCTGACTTCAAAATCTGAAACTGTACCCTCTGAACTCATAAATTAGTCTTCTGAGAATCTTTGATATCATCATACAAAGTAGAAACTACGTGAAGTCTAGAAAAACTGACTGTCACTATCTCAATCTCATCTCTGACAATTTCATGTTGTAACTCTCTCTCAGTTGTAACCATAGACAAGACTACTCTCCTACTCAAAGCATCTACTACCATATTAGGTCTCTTTGGGTGGTATCTGATCTCACAATCATAGTCTTTTACTAGCTCTAACTATCTCCTCTGTTTCATATTTAACTCTCGCTGGGTGAAGAAATACTTCAAACTCTTGTGACCCAAATAAATACAACATCTGACACCATACAGGTAATGTCTGTAGATCTTCAAAGCAAACACTACAGCAGCTAACTCTAAGTCATGCGTAAGGTACCTTAACTCATGATCCTTAAATTATCTAAAAGCATAGGTAATCACCCTGCCTAACTGCATCAACATTGCACTAATCCTCTAATGGGAAGCATTTGTGAAAATGTCATAATTTATATCCTCCTGAGGCAATACTAACACTAGAGCACTTGTTAACCTCTATTTTAACTCCTGAAATCGAGTCTCACACTACTCAGTCCAAATAAGAGATTTCTCACTCCGAGTCAAAGTAGTTAATGGCTTGACTATATTAGAAAAGCTATATTGGAAAAGCCCTCAATAAATCTCCTGTAGTAACCGGCTAATCTAATAAAACTCCTCACCTCTTTAGTAGTCTTCAGCCTCGGTCAACTTAAAATCATCTCTATCTTACTCAAATATATTGAAATACCTGCTGTTGAAACTACGTGTCCAAGAAAGGATACACTGTTTAACCAAAACTCACACTTGTCAAACTTGACATAAAGTTGTCTGTCCCTTAATCTTTGAAGAACGAATCTCAAATACTCCACATGCTCCTCTGCACTCTTTAAGTAGACCAAGATGTCTTCGATAAACACAACAATGAATCTATCTAGACAGTCTTGGAAAACTAGGTTAATCAAATCCATAAACACAACAAGAGTATTAGTCAAACTGAAAGGCATCACCACAAACTCATGGTGGCCATATCTCGTCTTGAAAGTAGTCTTAGACACATCTCTCTCTATAACTCTGACCTGATGATACCCAGACCTCAAATCAATCTTGGAGAATACTGTAACTCCACTCAACTGGTCAAACAAATCATCTATCCGAGGTAACAGATACTTATTCTTAACTATCACCTTATTCAACTCTCTGTAGTCTATACATATCCTTAATGACCCATTTTTCTTCTTCACAAACAAAATCGGAGTGCCCCATGGTAAACAACTTGACCTGATAAACCTTTTATCAATCAACTCTTGAACTGCCTCTTCAACTCTTGAAGCTCTATTAGGGCCATTCGATATGGAGCCTTCAAAATAGGAGCTGTACCAGAAAGTAACTCAATCAAAAACTTTAACTCTCACTTTGGAGGTAACCTTGGCAAATTCTCAGGAAAAACATCTGAAAACTCTCTAACTACAGGCACCTCCTCGATGCTTGACTCAACTGCCTCTCTATGTACCACATTAGCCAAGTATCATACACATCCTTTACTCAACAATTTTCTCGCCTGCAAACAGGAAATAAACATTGTTTCCACTCTACCCTCACCAAAGGTGAACTGATTATGGCCTAGCTACAATCTAACCTTTTTCTTCTTACAGTCTATCTCTACTCCATAACAGCTCAAGAAATCCATATCTAGGATCATGTCAAAATCAGTTAACTTCAACATGATCAAATCTATCCTCAAAATCCTACCCATAATGATGACCTTATGATCTCCTAATACTCGGTCACTCACTATCACCCCACCATCAGACATCTCAATACAAATACTTCTCTCTGTCATACTAGGGATCAGACCTAATCTTTTTATCACTCTTCGAGAAACAAAACTATGTGTGATACCACAATCAATCAACACATATAAAAGAGTATCCAAGAAAGTTAACTGACTTGTAACTGCATGGGCAATCATCTCAGCCTACTCTCTCCTCACTGCGAAGACTCTAGCTCTACCTCCGCCTCTCGGTGTACTGACACCTCTTCTTTGAGCTTCACTACCTCTACTAGTTGGACCTTTAAAACCTCAGCTGGGGCCTATTCTACTAACTGATGGCCCAAATCCAACTCCTTTAATCAGACACTCAGAAAATTTATGACCAGGCTAACGGTATCTGAAGCATACATCCTGACCCACAGACACTCTCTTACGTGACTTTTGCCACATGTCCTATAAACTAACAACTCTATTCTCTATCTCTGTCTTTTTCCCTTAAACTGTTTCTTTGACTACATAGGTTTCTTACCTCTATCTCCGCCTCTCAGGCACTCTCTCTGCTGGCCTCGAAAAGAAACTCATCTTCTATAAATATACCTCAGATCTTAAAGCTCTTCTTAAAACCTCACTAAATCTCTAGGGAGGTGAAGAACCAGTTATCACATCTCTAGCGATCGTAAGGTGTAAACCACAAACAAATTTCTGAACTCTGATAGGCTCATAACTCACTGCTCCTGGAACAAATCTGGCTAATGTATTAAATCAGGTGGTATAATCCTTAACTGAACTGTTCCCTTGAGTCAACTCAGTAAACTCTTAGGCTCTAGCATGTATCATATTCGTACAATGATACTCTTCCTCAAACATCCTCTTGAATTCAACTCAAGACAAACTCTCAATAGCTACTGATGTCCTCATAAGGTTCCACCATATCCTCGCATAACCTCTTAATATGAATGTAGCAAACCGAATCCTTTCTCTGTCGGTCATCATGAGCAAACCTATCTCACTCTCTACTGACTCTATCCATTCCTCAACCACAGCTAGATCTCTAGAACCATTGAACTTAGAAGGTTGATGAGCACCAGGTAAACTATAGATCAGATGTAATATATTTGAACCATTGGACCTATTGTATCTGTCCCTGAACTCAAATCTCTTTAAAAGCCAATCTCAGGCATCTAATAGGGCTCTCTAACAGTCTTTGACATGCCTTGATCTCTGTGGCCATACTGCTCTCTAATCAACCCTTAATGGGCTCTTTGTCTCTCTGGCTTAAAACCCTCGGCTCTGGCAGCTGGCTGAAAACCTCTTTGATCATCTCTCTTGTTGAACCCTTAATTTTTTGATGATGATAAAAATATGCTTAACTTGCTAATTAATCCCTTACATGAAGTAATTCATGACAAAAGAAAGGAGAAAAAATCTTATTTTGTAGGTTATAGGTCTCGCATGATCGTGTGCTATTGTAGCACGACCATGCATAACCAAAAGGCTCCTCGTGTGTCTAAAACACGGGATTGTATACCTGACCGTGTAAGGTTTTATGAAAAACTGAAAAAAATTCTCAGAACCAACATGAACGTGTGTTTATAATGCACGATCGTGTGCATACACAATTCGGTTAAAGCACCATCAGTTTGACCGTGCAACATGACCATGTATAGTTAAAGCTTCAAAGTCAAGGACATGACTGTGCGCATTTAGAGCACACGACCGTGTGCATAATGCATGAAGAACATGGGAGATCAGGTCGTGCAATGAAGTTATGTATCAAGTCAAAGCAATGTAGTCAACGCATGATCATGCACATAATATACACACGACCGTGTATGATGACGGATGAAGAGCACTACCAAGGAAGTTGTTCAAAGCTGATCATGCAGAATTTTATAGGCACACATTTAACACACGATCATACAGAATGGCACACGATCGTATGTTAGGAAAAGATATCTCGTGTGCTGCCAGTGTATTAGTCGTGCAGCCAAGTTGTGCGAGCCTCTGAAATTTTGAGCAAAAACCATGAAGGGCTAAAGCATGACCATGCGTCAAAGGCACACGATGATGCACCATTGGCGCTAATGTTTAATTCAACCATTAGGAGTCTGATCGAGGTAATAAATGTAGCATGCATGACCGTGCACTCGAAGAGCATGACCATGCGCCTGAAAAATTTATTGTAGAGCATTCATTTTTAACTACCTCAACAAATACAAAGCTAGGAAAATGGCTTCTTGCTATTATAGGCAATAAATGGAGTATAAAAAGAGACTTATTTGAAGTGAAGAAGGTTAGAGAAATGTATTACAACAATCAAGCTATTTGGTCTACTTATTCTTCACTCTTTGATTATCTTTTCTCTCTCTAAAAGCTTATACATTCATACACTTGAGAGATTTGTGTTCTATATTGGATTTTCAACCTAGTTAGAGGCAAAATCGATCACCTTTTAATCAATATCTCTACTGTAGAAAGAGCAAAATTCCCTTGTTGAAAAAAACTATTGTATCTTCAGGTTTGGAAGATAGTGAAAACTTCAATCGGGTTTGATTGAGGAAGAGGACGTAGGAGGCTTGTGTTCAAAGCTCCGAACCTCTATAAATTGGCTAAGCAATCTCTAAACTTATTCTCTCTTTATTGTGATTATTATTGTTTTTGTTGTGATTATTGTTTTAGATTTTTTTAATAATCCTATTCACCCCCCCTCTAGTATTATTTTTCTAGCTATTAAGGCTTTTCAATTGGAATCAGAGCAGGTCTCTAGGAAATTTACAAAATCTAACGATTTTTAGAGTAAAAGATCCATATAGAAAAATGGCTAGCACTTCTATACCTGTTTTTAGTAAGGGACAATGCACAACTAGGCCACCATTGTTTTGTGAGGTAAATTACACTCAATGGAAGATTAAAATGAGATTACATATAAGGTCAATAGATTACAAGTTATGAAAAATAATTGAACATGGAGACTTTGTTCCTGTAGACCTTAGAACAAACTTACCCAAAGATGAAAATGAATATAATGATGAAGATGGAAAATTATTGAGTTTAAATGCTAAGGCCATTAACATCTTATTTTGTGCTTTGGATTCTACAGAGTTTAATAGGGTATCATCATGTGAATCAACCAAAGAAGTGTGGACTATCCTACAAACCACACATGAAGGAACGAGTCAAGTAAAAGAATCCAAGGTTAAACTGTTGTTTAGGGAATACGAGCTGTTCGAGATGAAGGCAAACAAAAATATAATGGATATGTATAAGAGGTTTTCGAACCTAGTCAATGATTTGAAAGGATTGGGGAAGAGATTTGAGAATGTAGAATCGATGAAGAAGGTATTGAGAACCTTACCGGAATCTTGGACCATAAAGATGACCGTAATAGAAGAATCCAAAGACTTAACGAAATTAGGGATGGATAAATTAATTGGAAGCCTACTCACCTTCAAAATAGAGAGGAAACCGAAGGAGGATGAAAACAAAAACACTAAAAGCATTGCTTTAAAAGCTGTAGAAGAGGAAGAAGAAGAATCCTCCATGGATGAGGAGGACGTCAGTCTGCTAGCAAGAAGATTTGGCCAATTCCTGTCAAAGAACAGGAGGATGAAAGGAAGAATCAACTTCAAACCTAAAGGGAAAGAGAAAGAAGACAATGACAAGGAAGTCATTTGTTTCAAATGCAAAAAGCCTGGACATATGAGACAAGATTGTCCAA
Organism: Anacardium occidentale; assembly: GCA_026122585.1. Lineage (NCBI taxonomy): Eukaryota > Viridiplantae > Streptophyta > Magnoliopsida > Sapindales > Anacardiaceae > Anacardium > Anacardium occidentale. Next base: position 59,908 of record JAJEJH010000586.1, read on the forward strand.
TACTTAAGAAAAAAAGAAGGAGAATGCTGAGAAAAGATTCAAGAAGAAAGCCTTAGCTGCCACTTGGAGTGGTAGTGATGATTCAAGTGATGATAATGATGAAGAGGAAAGAGCCAACTTGTGTTTTATGGCCAAAAGCGATTCAGAGGATAAAGAGGTATGTGAATCCAATTCATGCTTTTTTAATGAATTACAAGATGCTTTTGGCTCTTTATTATTAGAATTCAAAAATATTAGCTCTAGGAATAAAATGTTAAAGAAAGAAATGACTGGTTTGAAGTTAAGTTTAGAAAATGTTGTAAATGAATGTAATGAAGTCAAAAATGAATTAAGAAATGTTATAGATGAGAAAACTAATGTTGAAAACTATTTGAAGTCACTTAAGAAAGAAAATGATGAGTTGAAAGCTAACCTAAGTAAATCAAATGAAATCCTAGAAAAGTTTAAGATATGAACTAAAAGATTGGATGAGATGCTTGCATCTCAAAGAAGTGGATTAAATATAGAAGGTTTAGGATACAATAGAGGAAATCCTTTTATAAACAGCCATAAACCTTTAAAAAGGCTTCAGGCCATTGAAATAAAATGCAAATATTGCTCTTATCTTGGACATTCTATTAGAAAATATCCAATTAGGAATGGCAAACCTTATAGAATAAAAAGGGTTTGGGTTCCTAAAGGGATAATTAAGACTAACCTACCTGGACCCAAAACCACTTGGGTACCAAAGAAAACTTAAATATATGTCTTGTGTAGGTGTGCTTGGAGGTGAAGAGAAAAAAGTCAAGCAAGTGGTACTTGGACAGTGGATGTTCAAGACATATGACCGTAAACAAGAACCTCTTCACATCATTAAAGGAAAAGGATGGAGGAAACGTAAACTTTGGAGATAATTCAAAGGGAAAGGTTGTTGGAATTGGTTCCATAGGAAACTCTTCTCTTACCATCAATGATGTTTTGTATGTTGAAGGCCTTAAACATAATTTGCAAGTATTAGCCAATTGTGTGATAAGGGTTTCAAAGTATGTTTTCATGTCTTATGTTGTAAAATTATCGATAAAAGCACTAACAATATTGCATTCATAGGACATAGACACTCAAATGTGTATGTCATTGATTTACATAACATTGCATCAAATGATTTATGTCTCATGTCAACCAAGGAGGAAGACATTTGATTGGGGCATAGAAGATTAAGACATGCTAGCATTGATGTTTTGGAAAAATTATCTAAAAAGGATTTAGTTAAAGGCTTGCCAAAACTTGTCTTTAAGAAAGATGGAATTTGTGATGCATGTGCATTAGGAAAACAAATAAGAACATGTTTTAAAAATAAAAATTTTGTTTCTACATCTAGACCTCTTTAACTATTACATATAGACTTATATGGACCTTCTAGAACTATGAGCTTAGGAGGAAAACGTTATTGTTTTGTAATAGTTGATGATTTTTTAAGGTTTACATAGGTTTTGCTACTTGCACATAGAGATGATGCTTTTAAAATGTTTGTGTCATTCATTAGGAAATTACAAAACCAAGTAGGTTATGCAATTACTTGCATTAGAAGTGATCATGGGAAAGAATTTGAAAATTCAGATTTTGAAGCATATTGTAATGAGTATGGCATTGAACATAATTTTTCAGCCCCTAGGACACCTCAACAAAATGGAGTTATTGAGAGAAGAAATAGAACTTTAGTAGAAATGGCTATGACCATGTTGTGTGAACATGATTTGCCAAAATCTTTTTAGGGAGAAGTCATAAACACTTCATGTTATATCATTAATAGAGCTATGATTAGACCAATCTTTAAGAAAACTCCTTATCAGTTATTTAAAGGGAAAAAGCCTAATATTGCATATTTCATCCATTTGGTTGTAAATGCTTTGTACTCAACAATGGAAAGGATAACTTAGGAAAATTTGATGCTAAATCGGATGAAGCAATTTTCTTTGGATATTTTTCCACCTCTAAAGCGTATAGAGTCTTCAACAAAAGGACACTTGTTGTTGAAGAATCTATACATGTGTTATTTGATAAGTCTTTTTCTAAATATGTAGATAGGTCAAATGATGATGAAGTAGTGGAACTTATGGAAGATCTCAAACTAAATGATGGCCCTACTCTTAAAGAAGAAGAAACTTACATTGTGGAAGCACCATAAGATGACACACTTGTGCATCCACAAGAAGTGTAAAAGGAGATTTCCTTCCCAAAAGTGAAAGATGAAGTTAAAGATGGAAAGATCATTGGTGATCCAACCCAAGGAGTAAGGACAAGAGCTTCAATCAAGAATACTTGTGAGTTTGTGGCATTCTTGTCACAAATGGAGCCTAAGAAGGTAGATAAAGCTTTGAATGATGAGAGTTGGGTATTGGCCATGCAAGAAGAATTGAACCAATTTGAGAGGAATCATGTGTGGGAGCTAGTTCCTAGGCCAACGGATCATCCTACTATCGGCACAAAATAGGTATACCGAAACAAGGTGGATGAATCCGAAATTATTACAAGAAATAAGGCAAGACTAGTTACTTAAGGCTACTCTCAAGAGGAAGGTATTGATTTCGATGAAACTTATGCCCCCGTAGCTAGACTAGAGGCAATTAGGATATTGCTTGCTTATGCATATTATTTAAATTTTGAACTTTTTCAAATGGATGTTAAAAGTGTTTTTCTAAATGGTTTCATTCAAGAGGAGGTGTATGTAGAACAACCTCCCGGTTTTGAAAATCCAAAATTTTCAAATCATGACTTTAAATTAAGGAAAGTTCTTTATGGTTTGAAACAAGCTCTTAGAGCTTGGTATGAAAGATTAAGTTCTTTCTTGATTGAAAATGGTTTTTCAGAAGGAAAGGTGGATACCACCTTATTTATTAAGAAACATAAGCAAGATATCTTAGTGGCTCAAATTTATATTGATGATATCATCTTCGGTGCTACTAATAAATCTCTATGTAGAGATTTTTCTAAGATGATGCAGGGGGAATTTGAGATGAGCATAATAGGAGAGCTAAATTACTTCCTTGGGCTACAAATAAAAAAAAATGAAGGAAGGAACTTTGCTTACTCAATCAAAGTACACTCAAGACCTTATCAAAAGGTTCAATATGCATGAGGCCAAGGAGCAACCAACACCAATGAGCACTTCAAATAAGATTGACAAAGATGAGGGAGGTAAAAATGTTGATACAAAGACATATAGAAGCATGATAGGTGCATTGTTATATTTAACTACATCTAGGCCAGACATTTTGTTTAGTACATGTATGTGTGCTCGATTCCAAGCAAATCCTAAGGAATCGCATTTGAATGCAGTAAAACGAATCTTAAGATATCTTAAGGGAACACCGAATATTGGCTTCTAGTACCCTAAGAACTCAATATTCAAATTATGTGTCTTTTCGGATGTTGATTTCGAAGGTTACAAAATAGATAGGAAAAGCACTAGCAGTACATGTCAATTTTTAGGAAACATGTTAGTTTCATGGTTTTCGAAAAAGTAAAATTCGGTTGCAACTTTTACTATAGAAGCTGAATATGTTTCCGCAGCTAGTTGTTGTGCCCAAATTCTTTGGATGAAACAAAAACTTTCAGATTTTGGTTTCAAAAAAGTAAAAACTCTGATATTTTGTGATAATACTAGTGCCATACAACTTTCGAACAATCCTATTTTGCTTGATCATGTTAGCAAAAGTGATATTATACTTGAATTTATTGAAACTAACCTCCAACTAGCTGATATCTTTACCAAGCCTCTAGACAAGGAGAAGTTTGCTTATATAAGGAGGGAGCTTGGAATGATTGATGCAAGTCAAGTAAGTGTTTAAGAATTCCATTTTTAATGCTTACATGATAATTGTTTGATGTTTTGATTGCTTGATTTGATGTACATATATGTCATTGGATGTATGTTATTGATTGGGTATATGCAAATGGTTGAATGCAAATAATTGGATATATATATATATATATATATATATATATATATATATATATGCTTGTATGAGTTTGCATTGAGTGCAAATTCAAGTCGAATCAATACAATTCTATAGTTGACATCAATCGACAACTAAATTTAGATAACAAAACCTCATTGAATCAAAATATCCAAGTTTTCATGACTTGAGGTATTTTGAGCATTGCATTCTTAAAATTCTACAGAATTCTGAAAACTGCAGGTCTGTGTGATTTTGGTCACACACGACCGTACGTTACAATTATGCACGAGCATGCTTCTGCATAAACACACGACCGTGTGTTCAAATCTACACGACCATGCGTTTTATTTTAGAATTCGTGATTAAACTGCATGTGTACCACGAAAAACCACACGAGCATGCGTTTTAAAATTTCATTGTTTTTTATTTTTTTTTGCAAACACACGACTGTGCAACTGTCGCGTGCACAATCATGCGAAATTGGGATCGTCACAAAAATAAAGGTGACACACGATCGTGTGATAGAGTAACACGGTCGTGTGTTCGAGTTTATATAAGCAGATCTGTTTCATTTTTTTCAATTTTCACGAAAATCTCAAACCCTAGCCACGATTTCTCCGAATTTTCTCTCAAATTTTCATCAAATTTCTTCATTTTTCTTACTGTCATTTGCTTTTAAACTTGTTTTTACAAGTTTCCCTCACATTTTCTCATCATTTGAGATTGGTTTTCATCAAAAGCACATCCAAAATTCCCTATTTCAATCCATTTTCAACCTAAATCACAATGCCTCCTCGAATGAAACTTTCAACACGTTTCAGACTTTTCAGAAGCTTTACAAGGGTAGAAAATCTGTTCGAAATTGATAGTTCATCCCGACAACAAAAGTTACTTCTATCCAAGTTTATGAAAAAGTCAATATATGTTGGTAGATGTTTGGATAAAAGAATTCGAGGGAAATTGGACTGTTGAATGAGGTTACAACTTTAGTTGATGCTGCTAGGTTGAATGGAATATTTTATATGAGAAACGATGCGTATAAAAACTTAGTATATGAATTATATAGTTCCTTGTCGCTTAAAAAGGACGTGCGAGGAATTATAACTGATCACACTATGCATTTTCGGCTAGTAAATAGTGATTGGACGGTGTCTGCTGAACAATTGGGTGAGTGGCTGTAGTATAGTGTTGAGGGTATTCTGGACTTTCCCCATGAGCTGAGTTCTCAATCAGTTTGGATATTACTCAGTGGTTCTGTATACTACAAGGCTCAAAAGGTGAAGGCTTCAACTTTGGTTAATCCGACACTAAGAATCTTTCATCGAATGGTCATATATACACTAAATGCCCATACGAACACGAATAGAAACATCAGTGTTCGTGACATGGTAGTAATGGAAGCTACTGTGAATGACCGTCAACTTGATACAGCTCACTGGATTATCAACAAATTCAATGATATCCAGTCCCATAGCGATAAAGAAAAGGTTCCTATTGACTTTGGTATGATTATTACCTTTATCGCTGAAAAGTTAGGCAAAACAATTGACGGATACGGAGAGTTTTGGATTGCCTTTGAAGAATCCCATATGCTCAATGCTGACACTCTCTATCGCATGCGGGTAATAGAAAAAGATGGTAAAAATGGGTGGAGATTGTCTGTTGTAGTTGATGACCACGAGCCTTCAGCTAGACCATCTACTGCCCCTTTCGTAACAGAAACTAGTACTTGTTGGGGAAGACGAGCCCATACTGAAACGGGTCCAGAAGTTCAATCACCTTCAAAGCTTCAAGTGCTTCTTGAGTTAACCAAACAAATAGATGTGAAAGTGGATCGACTTGCCAGTGATTTTCGGGATCATCTACAAGAATTTCAAGCATTTTGAGAGGATATGTCTACTCGCATTGCACTACTTGAGTCTCGAGTTGATGTTCTAGATGAAATGGTGAACCAACCTCCTCTTCACCAGTAGCCTTTTATACCACCTGAGCCTTAAATGTCTATTTGCATTTGCATCTTTTCTTAAAAAATCATCATTGAGGAACATATGATTTTTTTTATATATATTGTTATGACTTATCTTGATTTGATCTTTTGAACTCTATTAATGTTTTAAATTATATTGATGTTTTGATTCATATTGATGATTGCTTGTTTGATGATTTGATCTATTGAAGTAGTTGGGTGATTGATTGTTGCCATATTGAAGTGTAATTGTTGTGCTTGTTTGTTTTGGGAAATATCCAAAAACAAGGGAGATTATTTCAATTTTTTTTTTTATTAATGGAAAAAAAGGGGGAGAGTAAGGTAAAAAAAATGTTAAAATTGATAATAACATATTGGTAATTCAAGCTCAAACTAAGAGGAGTGCTTAATGTGAGGGGGAACATTTTCTAATCCTTAATTTATAATCAATTTTTCAAACTATAAACATATTTTTGTCATCAATCAAAAAGGGGGAGATTGTTGAACCCTTGATGTTTTGATGGTGATAAAAATATGCTTAACTTGCTAATTAATCCATTGCATGAAGTAATTCATGACAAAAGAAGGGAAAAAAAGTGTTATTTTACAGGTTATAGGTCTTGCACGACCGTGTGCTATTGTAGCACGACCATGCTTGACCAAAAGGCTCTTCGTGTGTCCAAAACACGGGACTGTATACCTGATCGTGCAAGGTTCTGTGAAAAACTGAAGAAAATTCTCAGAACCAATACGGGCGTGTGTTTATGATGCACGACCATGCGTATTTAGAGTACACGACCGTGTGCGTAATGCATTAAGAACATGGGAGATCAAGTCGTGCAATAAAGCCATGCATCAAGTCAAAGCAACGCAGTCAACGCACGACCGTGCACATAATATACACACGACCGTGTGTGATGACGGATGAAGAGCACTACCAAGGAAGTCGTGCAAGGCTGATCGTACAGAAGCTTATAGGCACACATTTAACACACGATCATGCAGATATGGCACACGACCGTGCACTAGTAAAAGATATCTCGTGTGTTGCCAGTGTGTTAGTCATGCAGCCAAGTCATGCGAGCCTCTGGAATTTTGAGCAAAAACCGTGCGTCAAAGGCACACGACTGTGCACCATTGGCACTAATGTTTAATTTGACCATTGGGAGTCTGATCGAGGTAATAAATGCAACAAGCACGATCGTACACTCGAAGAGCATGACCGTGCGCTTGGAAAATTTATTGCAAAGCATTCATTTTCAACTACCTTAATAGATACAAAGCTAGGAAAACAGCTCTTTGCTATTCTAGGCAATAAATGAAGTATAAAAGGAGACTTATTTGAAATAAAGAAGGTTAAAGAAACGTATTACAACAATCAAGCTATTTGGTATACTTATTTTTCACTTTTTGATTATCCTTTCTCTCTCTAAAAGCTTATACATTCATACACTTGAGAGATTTGTGTTCTATATTGGATTTTCATAGCTATGAGAATCTCATCGTCACCCATGTCCAGATCCTTTGCCTAAAGGCAATATAAATAGATATTTTTAATATCTTCTAGAAAAAAACTATTGTATCTTCGAGTTTGGAAGATAGTGGAAACTTCAATCGGGTTTGATTGAGGAAGAAGACGTAGGAGGTTTGTGTTCAAAGCTTTGAACCTCTATAAATTGGCTGAGAATCTTTAAACCCATTCTCTCTTTATCGTGATTATTATTGTTTTTGTTGTGATTATTGCTTTAGAATTTTTAATAATCCTATTCACCCCCCTTTGGTATTATTTCTCTAGCTATTAAGGTTTTTCATCCCTGAAAATGTCTCTTACGTTCTCAGGTCTAAGAGATACTCTAGAGTGTCGGGACCTCCGAGAATCGCTAGTACTCATAGGCCTAACTAAAACACTACTCTCTTTCTCTACGACTAGGGGTAAAGGGGCTTGGGCTCTTCTGTCTAAAACAACACAACACAAAGGTAAACATTCAAAACATACAACATTCACAACACTATACTTACACTGAGAAGAAGCGAGCAACAACTGTTAGGACATGCTGGCCTTGGCTCATGCAATCTCTTAGAAAACAATGTATTTAAAACTCATTTTCTTAAAAATATATCTCAAACTTTATCAAATGGCTCAAAGCATTGCTTTGACAATTCAAAACATTGCTTTGATATCAAAACCTGTAGTAACCTCGCCACAGGCCTATTATGCACAGCTATTTAAAAATATATAAATATATATATATATATATTATTCATATACTAAAAATGCGCCTGTGACAGAAATCCCCACAAGGAAAAGAAAAGTTACTATTGCTCAAAATGATTTAAAAATTTGAATACGGAAACGATAAACATAGATATTATAGCTAATTAAGAAAATAATAGCTTTTTCTGAAATTCCCAGGCTACTCATGTATAAAATATGTCATACAAATAGTGCATACTATAGTATAATATACACACACAAAAATACATGAGAAAATATCATCAAAGCATGCGAGCCAAAACATGCTACTAACTGCTAAGCCATGTCCCCAAAACCTCATAGCTGCATCACTACATCTCAATCCCCAACTCACGAACCTACAAAAGAGAAAGGAAGGAAAAAGGGGTGAGTGACAAATCACTCAGTAAGCATTTCCTATCTCTCACACAGATAGGCCATCGAGCAAAAGCTGATCCTAGATCAAACCTCGAGTTCTCTACTTACTGCTTTTTACATTCATTCTTTTCTTTTCTCTTGTTTCTTTACTTTCATTTTGTTCTTTTGTGAATGTTCTTGTCTTTATCTATCTCATTGCTCATGAATGTTATACATGACATGACATGCATGCTCTAATATCATGTAAATGCTCATTAGTCATAAAACTCGCCTTTGGGCTCGATTTTTTGAAACCTCATTCTTTTATGAAATCTCTTTTTGATATAAAACTCTGATCTGAAGATCCTATATATATACATATAGTATAACTAAAAACTATATCAGAAAGTACTATATCTTAAAAATATCTCTGTTATACTAGCCAGATTGATGAACACAAGGATTCAGTACCTTGGCCGTGTAATATCAAACCTATGATAAAACTACTCGTGTACGACCATGTTCTCTCTAGCGGACCATGGTTTCCCTCTCTAGTAAGTAGGCAAACTCATAAATGCCCCCTCGTATCCATCCCTAACTAATGTCTAAAACATCGTATATATATACTTTCAAAATATACTTTTGGATCCTTAGATCCCTTTTCTGAAAATATCTCATGTGGCATACTGTGCTCCATGCTTGATAATCATGCATGATATGCTATTATATCATGTTATTCTTATGTTTCTCATGCTTAGAATTCGCTTAAGATTGCTTAGGTGTGCTTGTCTTTGTTTAATATATGTTTTAAAATCTTTTCTCTGGTTTTCATAAGGCACACGGGCGTGCTATGCTTAGCACACGGGTATGTATAAAGGTATGCGGGGTAGTGCTCAAGTCGTGCCTTTGATCGTGCTAGCTTTTGGAAAATAAATCATTAAACTTGGCTGATCACACGGGCGTGTGGTGCATATACACGGACATGTATAAGCTGGCACACAAGCGTGTATCGCACTATACGGGCGTGTAACTACCTCAACACCATCCCGTGTCTTACTTACACAGGTGTGTAGAATTGGGATTAGACACACAAGCGAGTGCAGTCGAATACACGGGCATATGTCTAGATTTTTATATGCACACGGGTGCCACGCAAGGTCGTATATCATTCAAAATTGAGGCCACATGGGCATGTACCCTCGGGTGCACGGGTATGTGCTCAACCCAGATTCTATAGATATGTCTGGAAACCTAGAAAATCTCACTCAAACACATCTAAATCTCAACCATTTCTCAATGAAACTCGCATACAACATATTCTCATGCTCATAAGTATTATCATCTTATTCATTCATCATAAAAACATGTCAAAATCATGCATTTCTCACAGTTTCATGCCCAAGCAACATGAACATCATACATTGCATAATAAGCTCGTAAATCATCATTCAAAGCATCGCATCATCATCAAATCACAGTAACACACATTCATAACATGTAGCAATCATCCAAGGAGCTGAAAATCAGAAAAGCATGCTGGAAACCTAAGTAAAAAAGGTAAGAAAATACTTACCTTTAGCCATGGCATTTGGATCTCTCTCTAGCTACTTTTAGATCTCTAACTAGAATAATAGCTGCTGGTTGGACAGATTCTAGTCTAGGGTTTGCTGGAACCAAATGAAAGAAGAAGCTAAAGGAAAACTGAGAGAAAATACGAGAAAAAAAAACTTATAAAGCGTATCTCACCCGGCACACGGGCTTATCTTTGAGACAAATAGGCGTGTGCCCCTCAAAAACTGAAATCTCTCTCTCCTCGGTCCATACATAGAATATTCTTCCCAAATATCCATGTATAAGTCATGAAAGGCCTCTAAAAGACTCTTCTACCTTTGAAACCTCTCAAAACCATTTTCTATCTGGAAATCTCTCTTTTACCCTTAGTCTTAGAGCCTAAAATGACAATTCTACCCCTGGGTTATTACAATCTTAATAATTTGAAACATAATTAAATAAGTCATTAAATGGAGGCCAACTTTTGAGTTAGGTGATATGGGTGGCTACCACCTTTCTACATTTGTATAGGGTTAAATTCGAATTGAGTTAGTATTAAATCAAGTTCAAGCTTGGCTCAAATAAACCAAAATAAGCTCACCTTTCATGAGTTTGAGTTTAGCTCAAGCTTATAATGAGCTCAACTTGTGAAACTCATAAGTTTATATAAATTATTCAAACTAACTAAAACAACATTATTTTGAATGACATTGTTTTGACTATCAAAACGACGTTGTTTTGGGTATTCGAAAGATTTAACAAATCAAATCAAGTGAGCTCAAGCTTGACTTATATAAAGCTAAGCCAAACTTAAGTTGAACCAAGCCAAACTTAACCTAACTCAAATCTAGCCTTATATTTGTAACTAACTCCTCAAACTTGTCTATTAGGTAGACAAGATTAGTTTGGATCTTTCATAAGGAATCTAATATTTTTCCACCCTTATCACTTTTTTCCTAAATGTAACTTGGGTGGTGACTTTAAATCACTCTATGGTAGGCCAAAAACCCATTCATATGTTTCTCTTGATCATTGGTATGTTAACTAAATAACTATGGTAAGTCTTACCTAGGTTGATGTGGCAAAAACCCATCACACACCTAAAGTATAATTTCTATCCAATTATATAATCTCCTAGGTCTCTACGTTCATATTTTTGACAAATAAGGAACTTCTCTTTATAAGGCTACTTGTCTTTGTTATTTCCTTTGTCGCCCTTAGCATTGAAGCTCTTTTTACTCTTTTAATCCCTATCAGATTCTCTACCTAATTGGGTTTTCCCTGAACTCTGACAAGTTGAACTAGATAATAGCATCAAAACTTTATCTTTAGTCATCCTTTTAAGCATAACCTTAAACCATAACATCCTACTCAAGGCATTATAATAAAAGTCAAAGGCATGGTACCCTATCATCACTTCAGCCCGTGAATAAACATTTCCATATGTCTCTGAATAATACTCGTTACACCTAACATATAACTTGTAAGGGCACTAAATCTCATAGAGTATTTTTTTTAATATTCATGGACTTATGTGTTACTCTAGACTGTAAGCAACAAATCTCGATATGTGTAAACTATCACCACTTTTTAGTATTGGCACTCAATATTATAAAAATCCTTGTACCATTACTCATGGCTTATGTCATAGTGATGTTACAATTATAAAAGGTTCTAATATGCCTATAAATGAGTGTGTAGGGAAAATATGATCAATTAATTGATTTTCTCATCTTAGTTTTATCATACTAAGGACACATAATATGTATCAAGTACCATATAATTGAAATATCTCATATTATTAATAATTAGATAATGCAGTTACAAAATACAATCAATACATCAATAAAACAAACATATGGCTATAAGACATCTCTCTTAACACAATTATCGAAAAAAATTAAGTCTATCAGGTGTATAAACATATTTATCTTTATACGTGATCTTATAACACATTACCTTGTTAAAAACCTAAGAACATCATGATCATGTCTGACTTTCGCATAGTTGTATGACATGTTGTATATATGGAATTTTAGGCATGTCATAGAAGTGCTTATCTTTGGGACAACCATATATACGTGTATAGAATACTAAAATTCTATCTGATTCTATTAGGTCATACAACAATTATATATTATATCAAACTCATAAGGTCTCTAACAAAATCATCAAAATAACTTAAACATGCATTTTCATAATGGTTTGTTCATTCAATAAAACTACTACCATAACCATTATAAAACAAACTACTTATCACCTTAGTCAAACATACAATCTATTCTCATCATAATATAACTTATTCTATTAACAATCATAATATTCATTCCCTTAGACTATTATATATAAATAAATCATAACATCAATTCACATGCTAGCTTTCTTATTAATCCATGCATACATATAGTTTTATAAGAATCATTATCTCATAATATACCATATAAGACTCATCATTCTAGTTAGGCATTAGTTTGAAAATTTTAATGTAATATATTATCTATTTACTTGTTATGGCATTAGATGAACAAGCGTGTACCTTTCATGTAGAATCATTCATCAACTTTAAAACTTCATAAAAAACACTAATACCTATGCCACATTCATACATAAACATAAACACAAAAAAGTGACTATTTTTCCCTTTAGGGGTACCTATAAGTGTTGCATTTTTTAAGTTTATTATTGACATATTTGGTAATTTGTAACACCTACCAATAAGTGTTGAAGGTAAAATAGTCATTTCATTATGTCTATGGTTTATTTATAATTTAAGGCTTTAAGTTTAAGTGCTAAATTTTATAATTTTAAGTTGATGGATGATCTTGTATGAAAGGTACATACCTATTCACTTGATGTCACATTAGATTTATGAATAGATGCATGGTTAAGCATGTTCAAGATTTATGCCTGTGAACCCGTGTTGGAAGAAGTTTATAAGGACATGTATCTTAGGTTTAAAAGGATGAAAACCTTTTAGTATTTAAACTCTCATATGAGTCTTTATAGCTTTTAGAGAGTTTAAAGGTAGTGCAACAAGTGATTATTTGTCGACATTTGCAAGACTCTAACAAGGGAAAAAGAGTAAAAACATTGTCAAGAATCAACTTTAAATTCTTCAAGGAACCCAAATAGGTAAGAAATCTTGAGTATTAATTATGTCATGCTTATGATTCTAGTTGTTGTTATTAAATAGAGAAAACATGGTTCTTAGATTAAAGTATGTTTTGATATTAATATTATGTAAAGATAATAGCTTAAAGAATTACCCAAGAGGATTTGGTCTATTATTGTGATTATTGAATCTTTTTAATGATAAGATACTTGAAAAGATTTTATGATTATATGTGATTATGTATGAATCTTGCATATTTTGTAAAACAAGAACTATAACATTAAGATTTGTTATTAACATGTATATAGATGGTGGTATTGGTAGATTGAAATGAGTTACAGATCAAGTATATATAATGTAAATTGACTTGTTGTAAAACAAGCCAAGAGAGGTATAACTAAGTGAAACAAATGCATATGTATGGTCATACCAATGACAAGCACAACCATGACATGCCTATGGATCCATAAGTTATGCGTATGACATGATTGTGCATAAAAATGGAATAATCATGAATTACTTGGAAAATTTATGCAAGGGACATGGTGTACGATTGCGTATTTGAAAGAGTCACTCTCGTGTATCTTATCATGACGAATTTGACCATGAAAAGCTAAACTATTTATAAAAGAAACAATTATGCACAAGGTGATGTATGCCCATGCACTTAGAGAAGTAAGAGAAAATGTTAAGCATAAAAATTGAACATTCATATATTAGTCCTACTTATGTAACATCCTAGGGTTAGAAATATCTTTTAAGCATCTGATCTAGGGTTAGAATTAGAATTGATGAGAATACTAAAGTTGTAAGAGAGTTCAAAGGTGAAATAGAGGTTTTCTCAAAGTTTAGGTGGCTTGTGCATAGATCCTGTTGAGAGGATTTTCATGCAAGCGCGATAAAATGACATTAGTGTAATTTTTCAGCCATGCAAGATCGTGCATATTGAGGTGCATGCCCATATGTGCGATCAGATTTAGCTGCCTTAGTTTTAAGTTGAGCTTATCTTGTTTCTAACTTATTTTTACCCAAAGTTTCTTTTAATTTCCAGAGACCAACAACCCTAGAAGAGAAAATCAACATCCAAGACCTTCTCATCCAGCTAGAGAGTAAGAATTGCTTTGAGAGAGAAAGCTTTCTTGCCATGGCTAGAGGTAGGTGTTTCTTACCTCTTTCCCTCTCTTTCTTTATGTGATATGTTTGATATGCTTAAGTACGAGCTTGATTCTAGCATGCTTGTGATGTTTCCTTGCATGTTTGATGATTTTGAAATGATGATAATGATGATGATTATGTATATATGATTGATATGTGTAAGGTTATGTATGTATACGCATACTTTGAGATGGTTTGGATGATGAGATATGAGAATTGATGTTATGGCCATAATATGTTGGTGCTATGAAGTATTTAAATGGTGAAAAGTGATTGATAATGCTTGATTTGCAATTGGTATGGAAATTGGTTAGGAATAAACATGATCAGCCATGACCACACTGAAGTAGAGTAGATGCATGACTGTGCACTTATAGTACACACCCGTGCATATAGTGTTTTGCATGGTCATGGTCGTGTTCACATACTTGTGCACGACTGAATGATACAGAGTCACGATCGTACATATTCATGTCATGACCATCATATATAGAAAAGGAGAAAACAAATTGAAATCACAAAACCTAGCACGACTTGCATGCACGACAGACACACGACCCCTGCAAGCTTATGCACAACCGTGCACTTAGACACCACGCTTGTGTGTCAAGAAGAAATAAGAGATTAAGCTTGAAACCTACACAAGACTTAGTAAACTCAGAATAATTGATATACTACAATATAATAAGATCAATTAAGCATACATGATGTATTATGTGCACATCATGACATGGCATGTCATGCCATACAATGTTTTCAGAAAGGGATGTAAGGATCCAAATATATGTTTTCAGTAGAAAATCACGATGATCCAGATATCAATTTCAGGGTGAATATGAGAGGGTGTTTGTGAGTTTTAGCACACCCGATATGGGAACCAACATTAGGGTCTATGACTATACTAGCCACTATATATAGACATATACTAGTATGCTCAACTAGTAGCTTAGGATGACTTGATTAGTATACAGTATGATGTACTTAAATTCAAATATCAGTTTTCTGTGCACAGATCTATTTTTAAATTTTAGATTTAGAGGTAGCATGTGTCTTAGACAGTTTCTAACACGTTTTGCATAGAAAACTCACATGGTCAGGGTGTCAAATCTTCGTATTCATCAGTCTACGTAACACAGTAGATATCTTTGTATACACAGTTTTCAAATACAGATTTTAGTATTTCAATAGTTTTTATATTAGTTTTTTAGATATTTCATGATCTTTGGATCCAACAGTAGTACTTCAGTAAACAATTTTTAAAAAGATGATTTCAGTATACAGGCTAAGACTTAGACATGATATCAGTATATTTCATAGCATATCATTTTCACATGACATACATAGGAGAACATGATTCAGTTATGATTAATCAGTAAGAAATAATAAACATTCAGAGAACATTCATAATATACGAAAATCACGTGATAATACGTGAATCATTGAATATGAACACAGAACAGAGTATGCATGTTAGAATAATGCAAGTAAGAATCAGTTCGACTTCTCTTTAGTATGTATGTGTGTTTTTCAATATTTGATTGCAATAAGAATCCTTAGAAGAGGATTGGTTTAGGGTCAGAGATTAGAAATGCTTATTGGGTAAATATATCACTCCCTCCCTACTTTCTTTTCTCTTATAGGTCAATATAGTAGGAGCTGAGAGGAGGAGATAACTACCAGTTGGGATCCAAATGTGGGTTTTGTGGCATGCTTATGGGTTGCATGCTTTTACAGTTTCTTGTTGCATGCAATAGTATAATATATGTACATGTATGCATGCATACGTATTTTTTATACACTTTCTCTCTTTCTCTCTCTCTCTCTCTCTCTTTATATATATATATATATATAAATGATATTTCGGGCTATTTTGGGCCACTTCTACTTATTTTCACCATATGTTTTCCGCTGTGGTATTTCAGCTCAGTATTAGATTTTTCTGTTGTGTATTATTGGACATATAAGCTATTTTGTTTAAAATTATATTATTAATCTATATAAAAGCAAGAACAATAATATACAGCAGGAGTGCCTATAACATGATTATAAAGGAAATTAGATTATGTAACAATACCAAGAATAATTAGGCAAAGAGCTTGAAAGTAAGGCACAAGATAAGAGATAGTAAAAGTTAGGTATAAGCTTGAGTTATTTTAGCTTGAGAAGCATGCATGTGTACATATAGTATACCCTGGTTTAATTGACCTTGGCATGAAAGTCATTTTGAGGAAACACTTGTAGTAGGGTGAATAGGGTCATAATAAGCCCAAGAGTAAACATAGGATTGATCTTATAGTGTGTATAAAAGGAAGGATTGCTCAATTGACTCATATGGCCAAGGTGTCCAGCCTTGACTTAACTCAATCCAATTAGCACAATCACAATTATAGTAAAAGTTAAAGTTAAGCTAAGATTCAGTCATGACTAATCAAGTGTTTTCACCTTAGTCAATAAGGATATCACATTATTAAAGTGTAACATGCAAGTAAATCTTAAATGACCAAGTGAAAAATGGATTAAGGTTCAAAGTTTAGAGTACAAAGTTAAGTTTTCCTATCTATTGAGTGAATTTCAGTCACTTTCTTACTTTTCATGGTTACAGGTAGTAGGGTCTTAATGGCTACAGGGCAAGACACAAGATAACAATCATGAGCTTTACTAAAGCCTTTTAATCATTTGGTCTTTAATTATTTAGTCATGTTATAAGCTTTTAGGTTATGGCTACATATCGTCTAGTAGGGATTATATGTGGTATTTGACGAATCACATAGTTATTTGAGACATGCTTTCAATTCTAGAAAGCATTCCATTTTCGTGTAATACCTATTTATTATTTGTCACTATCTTGATATTAAAATTAATGTTTTTAGATTTGAAACAAACATTGATTCATTAAAGTGGTTAGTTTAGTTGATTAACAGTTGAACTGATTGACTAGTAGTTGAAGCAATGTTCTATTTAAATAAATTTTAAAATAATATAATACATATTTATCTATTTAAATATTAAATATCAAATCTAAATTAAATTTAACAAAAATTAAGTTTGGTTTGATGGTTAAGTATCTATCTTCAATTACAAAAAATCAATCTAGTACCTTTAATGCACTTAAGTCCTAAACCCCTTAAAATCTTCTAATTTGAACTATTAATATCAATTTGGTGCCTATGACATTGACATCAGTGTACGAGGTTGATTAGGATAACACTTTTAATCAAATCTCGAATCTAAATGATTCTAGCAATTTCAACATTATTCACTCTGATCCAGTTGTGTAAATTGATTTTAAGACAAACCTAGACTAAACCTACCCCATGTCCCAGATGGATCAATAGTCATTGATCACATCTTCAGTTACTAGTGTTAAATTGATGAAATTCATTTAAAATATTTCAAAATCTTGAAGGGTCAACTACTCCCACTAGGATTGTCAATTGGGTCGAACAAGCTCAAAACCTAAATTTTCAATCTTAAAAACTCAATCTTAGACCAAATAAATTTTGGGCCTTGAATAGACTTGGACAAAAAAAAATTTCGTTAAATTATTAGGTTTATGCTTGAACAAAGGTTGCTTAAGCTTAAGGTCTGATAATCACTAAACAAAGTTTACCCTTAATGGTGCATCTAGTTTCAAACAAGGTCTCCTTTTAGTCATCTTTCATAGTGACTTGGGTATACAATGACCTCTTTAGAACAAACAATTCTTCTTGGTTAGTTTCGACTATCACTTCTTCTTTACTCTCATCTTCAATGTAGTTCTCACTCTCTTTACCTTGTAAAGCTTCTTTAATGGTCTTTATCTCCTTCAAGGTCATAACCCCATTATTTAAGCAATTGGCTTGGAAACGCTTATAGCCATGACATTTAAAGCACTTCTTCTTTATAAAACTCTAAGAAATAAAAATTCCATCATGGTACTTGTTGATAGATTTTCAAAAAATGGCTTATTTCATCTTATGTGCAAAGAGTGATATCGTTTCTCACATTTCTTAATCATTCTTTAGTGAGATTATTTGGCTTTATGGTATTCCTAAGATGATTGTATCAGATAAGGATAGTGTAGACACCTTATATTAACTCAATAAGGCCTTTACCAATGATGATAATCTATATGTTTCTGGATGGGCTTCCTAATCAACAAACTAAGGTTTAAAGGCCATGAATATAGGATTGAATTTAGTAAGTGTGTCTAAACAAAAGCTTTAAGGCCCTTAGAACACCTATTAGGCTTAATTCCTTTGAATAGTAGCCCCAAGGCCATGTTTGGGCCTATTTTGAACCTTTTTACAATATTTGGGCATGTTTTGACATTGTGCCTAGATGGCTTGCATATTATGTTTGGACACAAACAACTATGCATGAACATTTATGTTTATGCATGGACGCCTGTAGCATCCCGGGTTTTTCTAGAAAAGCCCTTAGGGATAGAGTTTCGGGGTTAGAAATATAACTAGGAATAGGGTGGGGGTCTTGAGGAGTTCAGGGGTGAGATGGTAGTTTTTTAGAGCCGAGTGGCCTTCGTATGATGCCTTTAGGGAGGTTTTAATCATGCGAAGCGCGGGAAATAGATGTTTATTCATTTTCCCTGGTGCACTCCCGTGCACAGTGCCCTGCACGCCCGTGCAGGTGGGCAGCAGGAGAGAGAGACGGGAGATTTATTTAGTTTCTCACCCAGCTTTTCCCATTTCTTCAGCTCAGCTTCTTTTGTTTCAGCTGCTCCCAGCCCTAGATCAGATTTCCAGCTTCCAGCAGCTCTCAATCTAGCTAGAGAGATCAGAGATTAGCTTGAGAGATAGTTTCCAGCAGCCATGGCGAGAGGTAAGTGTTTCTTACTCTCTCTTTGAGTTTTCCAGCTTGTTTGATGTGGATGGAAACGTGTGTTTCCATTTCCAGCTTGAGATGCTATGCTTGTATGTGTATATGATGATGAGATGATGATTATATGTTGATTGAGATGCTTATTTTCCACCCAAAATGCATGTTTGCTTTGCTTGTGTGTGTTAGTGAGAGAAATATAGATTTTCATGGTGGATTCAGTAGAGATAGATGGATGATGAAATTGATGCATGCTATGTGTATATGGAAGTGCCTTGAATGCATGTTTCCAGTTAATTTCAGTTCGGTTGAGGATTGTGTGTGTTTGGATGGGTTTCCTGCATATTCCAGGTGGGTGCTCGTGTTGCAGAACCGGACACACGCCCGTGTGCCCGCAGACGCACGCCCGTGTGCCCTGGTTTCTGCAAGAGCACGCCCGTGTGCACCTCGTGCACACGGCCAGGATTGCAAGGGACACGACCGTGTGTCCTGAGGGACACGGTCGTGTGCCCCTTCTTTACGTGTTTTAGCCCAGATTTTCCAGAGGAGAGCACGGCCAGACACACGATCGGGGCACGGTCCCTTGTGTCTGGGCACACGCCCGTGTGCTTTGTTTGGCACGGCCGTGTGTCTCTCCTGCACGACCGTGTGCTTGGCCCACACGCCCGTGCGTCCGCCAGTTTTTCCAGAAAATGAGTAGAAATGAATGATTAAAGGTTTGGTAATCCATCCAAGGCCTAAATGACATCAGATAACAGCGAATTCAGATAATAATGTAGCATATGTATAGCATGACACAACATGTAACCTGAATGAGGATCCAGG
>JAJEJH010000587.1:0-134983 GCA_026122585.1 Anacardium occidentale
GTTAAAAGAATTCCCTGAACAAAACCACAACAAAACGGATGGTTTAAGAACTTAATTCAACCAACAGCTTGAAGAGAAAATATAAAGCTAAGGGAAATCAGAATCTCCTGTAAACATTTGTACCACGTTAACTGATAACACAAATATCAGAATAAAACACAAAGATTACATGATAAAAGCTAGCAACCAATGATGTTAGAAACTGGGTAAATAAGAGAAAAGTCTAGAAGCTACGAATAACATTGAAAGAAACAAAACAATACAAACCAAAAGAAAAAGAAAAAAAGAGCTACAACCTCAAGTTTTTCCCTCGTTTATCAATAAACAAAAGAAACCTGACAGAATGGTCTCCTCACCAAGCAAAAATAAATGGTCATCCACGTACTCTTTCCTCGTTTTCTTGGTTACCGAACAAAACTCAAGCAACTAACACCAGTACAAAGTAGATTCATTTTATACTTTTTTTTAACAATACCCACCAAACTTCTTCACCAAATAAGACTAAATGCATTAATAACTTACCTTGTCTCCAAGAATTTTCCAGAGAAAGTTCAGGAAGGTTGAGCCATATAAAACTATACAAGTGTTCTGAGTTTGTGGAGTTGTCAGAAAGACTCTGAACGTTTAAGACAAACAAAAGTGACATATAAAGACAAGGACTAAAAGAGTGGCCCTAAATTGTAGATTACATAACTGGTTGGAACATTTTCAAGGTTTCGCCGTCACCAGAAAGTCCAATCCGGTTTGAAAAATTGGCAAGTATTGTCTGGAGTTTGATTTAATGTCGAATGCAATCCGAATAGGAACAATGTTTATCTATTTTGACCATACAAAGATGTGGACTATTTTAATTTTAATTTTTCCCACATTTTAAAGATGTTCAAAAAAATGATTATACAAAAAAGATCCAAATTAATTAAAATATCCTAATTTTATTAAAATTAAATAATATTAACTAATCATTAATCAATTATATAAATTTAATATAGTCAAAAAAATATTTTATTAAAAATATTTAACTTCAAATATATAATAAATTGTAATTAAGTGTGATAAATAATTTAAATTTTAGCGGCAAAAAATATATATTTGTCAAATTTATTCAAGAACACCACGTCACAATCATTTCAAACATTATAAAATTAAAAGCATATATATTAAAATTAGATATATATTCAACTTTTTAGTTATAATATATATATATATATACACACACACACTCTTTTATAGATGATCATCTAGAATTTTGGTTTTTTTATATAATTGGATCTCCTAATCAAATATTTAAACATTATAATTCATATTCAACCTCACTAATAGTCTAAATTGATTTCATCAACTCATTAACAAGGTTTTAAAAATTGGATTTAAGTGTTGACCTGGTAAAAAAAAAAATGATCTCACTTGGTGACTTTTTCCATTGAAATTTAGGGTAGTTTTATTTGAATATTTTTTTTTTTTACTTGATCGATTCTTATATTTTTCAGTCTGACTAATAATAGTTAGTTTGTTTTAGACCTATCAATTATATTAAACTGTAAATTTCGAATAAACAAATTGTTTCAAATCCATTTCTCTGAATACGATCGAAAATTTATCCCTGATTTCATTTGTTGATGACTCAAACCAACACTTTTTAACAATTTTGTCTACTGCATATGGCCTGTAAATTTGTCACCTGGACTATTCAATAGGGCGCTCCACCCTGTCTTTTCCTCAAACAAATTTACAAGGCCAACTGTGTGATCCATCTCAACTGTATCTTTTAACATCAGAGCATTCTTCCAACATCAAATGACAAGATGGATAATATTCATGAAAACCACTTTACAACACACACAAGTTTGAGCAATGTCTTGAAATCCTGTACCTCATTTGAGCCATCCATTTGATTTTCCAAAGCAACCATTCCTGCACATCCAATATCTGTCCAAGTGTTCATCTAAAGCCATCCCTGCTATTCCTTTTCAGCCTTAAACCCTCCATTGGGAGGGTTGAGAAAAGATATGTCCATCATCTCTCATGCTTGCAGTGATTTAGATAGAGTTTGAATATA
Source organism: Anacardium occidentale (assembly GCA_026122585.1). NCBI lineage: Eukaryota > Viridiplantae > Streptophyta > Magnoliopsida > Sapindales > Anacardiaceae > Anacardium > Anacardium occidentale. Next base: position 2,057 of record JAJEJH010000587.1, read on the forward strand.
TGTTACAACTTTGAAATTTAAAGGGTTGAAATTAAGTGATTTTTTACCCGAACCTCACAATAAATTTAAAAACCAGATATCGCAACAAAAGATTAGATAATAAAAAAGAATTTTATATTATGGTTTTCAAAGGTGAAACCCTTATAGATTCTATGTTATAACATATTTATAACAATCATTCATCAAATTATTAATTTCTCTAATAAATAAAAAAATCGTTGATATAAATATTATTATTTTTCATTTAAAATCATGGATTAAATAATAAATTAAAATAAGTTAATTAGACATTGAATAAATCAAATTTTCAAGAGCCCAGGCAATCTTTGGACAGAAAGAGATAAAAAATATGTAAATTAGGGATATTTAAATGTAAACAAATAGGTAAAATAATAAATAAAGTGTAATTTATTAATTCTTCCACATTTTGACAATGAATGCTAGTCAAAGTCATACAATCAGTACAAAAATAAATGTTTATTATTTAAAAATTATTTAAAATTTGAAAAAATTATTATGAATTTATTATTTAGGTTAAGCTTCATTGATTAAAATTAATTTATTTTTACAATATGGGGCTGGTTTCTTTAACCATCTTAGGTAGGGAGGAAAAAAATATGAAGAAAATAAGAGACTTTAAAATAATTAAAAAATTATTAAGTAGCCCCTTACGGATTGATGAAATTGACATAGTACCCACTGCGCGTGTAAATTTTCAGAGCGAAATGATATCTGCCTTAGCGGGCATATAGCAGAGATTTTGTCTCTTTACCACCACTTCACTTTGTCCTCAATTCTAAGGTTTCATTGTTCTTCACTTTCTGCATCATCCCATCTTCGAAGTTTTGTTTTTTCAATTACAAGGCAGGTACTTGGTTTCTATCACCTTTAAAGTTTGAATCTTTGTAGACCGTGATCAATGTTTTCGCTTTTGTTTTTCAGTTTATCACTTTGTTATTGGGTTTTTAGTTTTTTGGTTAAGTATCGGACGTTTGGTTGACGGGAAGATGAAAAAGGGAAATAGAAAGAAAATTAAATTCTGGGTGCTATTGTTTTGGTTTAGTTGGATTGAAAAAGTAAACGCATTTGAGTCAAATGGTAATGTCAGGGTCTGTGAATGAAGGGTTTTGTTTCTATTGAAATTCTATAACTGAAATTCTTTGTTTGAAAGTTTTGATGTTTTAGCTTATGTTATATTCTCTGTTTTGTGGAAACAATGCACGATGAACTAGGCGTAGAAGTTTTTTACCTTTTTAGATTCTGTTTTGATGAACATGAGCTGATATATTCTTGTATGCAGCGTTTGCTTTGGATACTTCAAGAGAACCAGTATAAAGTGGTTATTTTGGAAGGAGTAGAAGGTTAAGTGAATTGACTTTGGTTGTTTTTTGGTGGGATTATATTCTAAGTGTTATTCTGTATGTATATGTGCTTGGTGGATTGAAATGAGTGTGGTGGGCTTTGATGTTGGAAATGAAAACTGTGTCATTGCTGCAGTGAAGCATCGGGGTGTTGATGTGTTGTTGAATGAGGAATCAAAACGCGAAACCCCAGCCATTGTATGTTTTGGGGACAAGCAGCGGTTTATTGGGTCTTCTGGTGCTGCTTCTGCAATGATGAGCCCAAAATCCACGATATCTCAAATAAAGAGACTGATTGGTAGGAGATTTAAGGAACCAGGGGTAGAAAATGAGCTAAAAAGGTTACCATTTCATTCTTGTGAAAGCCCTGATGGTGGCATTTGGATTAATGTGAAATACCTGGGTGAGACACATACATTTGCTCCTGTTCAGATTATGGGAATGCTCTTTGCTCATTTAAAAGATATTGCGGAGAAAAGCTTGGAGATGCCTGTTGCAGATTGTGTGTTTGGGGTTCCATCATACTTTACCGATTTGCAGAGACGTGAGTATTTGAATGCTGCATCAATAGCTGGGTTGAAGCCTTTGAGATTGATACATGACTGTACTGCGACTGCACTTGGCTATGGCATCTATAAAACAGATTTCTCTAGTTCAGGAACAACTAATGTCGCATTTGTCGATATTGGTCATTGTGATACCCAGGTCTCTATTGTAGCTTTTGAAGCTGGGCACATGAGGGTTTTGTCACATGCATTTGATAGCAATTTGGGAGGGAGAGACTTTGATGAGGTATTATTTGGTTATTTTGCTGGAGAGTTCAAAGAGAAATATAACATCGACGTGTATTCTAATGTTAAGGCATGTATTAGGTTAAGAGCAGCATGTGAGAAGTTGAAGAAAGTTCTTAGTGCTAATCCAGAGGCACCTTTAAATATTGAGTGTTTGATGGATGAGAAAGATGTTAGAAGTTCTATAAAAAGGGAAGAATTTGAGAAGCTGGCTTCAGGACTGTTAGAGATGATTAGTGTTCCTTGTAAAAAAGCTTTAGCAGATGCTGGGTTGACTGTGGAAAAAGTTCATTCTGTCGAGGTTGTTGGGTCAGGGTCTAGGATACCGGCTATTACTAGATTGTTAACTTCTATATTCAGTAAAGAACCTAGGCGGACTATGAATGCAAGTGAGTGTGTGGCGCGTGGATGTGCACTCCAGTGTGCAATGCTTAGTCCTGTTTTTCGGGTCAAAGAATACGAGGTATTTTAAAATAAGTATTAGTTATTGGCCTCTTGTTTATGTTTTGAGTTTTTACTAAGAAATTTAACTTGTTATTTTGAGGACACATTTATAGTTGCTAATTACCTCTTAAGAATTTCTCCACTTGAAACTTAAAAAATGTTGACAACTTGCAATTTTATATATTTCATTTCCCCAGTATAACAATGGTTTAAAATGAATGGAATCAATATACTAGAGAGAGTATTTAGTTGTCTTTTTGATTGTTGTAAAAATTACTTAGCTCTGATATAATAGAATCTCTGAAAGATTGTTGACAAGATTTCAGGAAACAAAGCATGCTAATGATCTTTAGATTTCTTGGTATGGATAGACATTAACTGTTTCTTTTGCTTGACTGCTTTGAGTGAAAAGGAGTACATGAAGACTAACTTTTGGTTGGTTTGTTTTGTTTTAGAAAAAATAATGATTTCATACTAGTTTGAAGTAGTTCCATAAGAAATTATACTTACCTGAAATTTGATTGGTATAAACAAAAAAATTTACTTTTACCTGCCACATGTTGTCTGATATGCAGATGCATATTTAATTGTTTGGTGTAACTTTTGTATATTGCTGAAGGTAATTTTCAGTTAATGGTCTTATGCAGGTTCAAGATTCAATCCCTTTCTCCATAGGAATCTCATCAGATGAAGGTCCAATATGCCTGGGATCAAAAACCAATGGCTTACTGTTTCCTAAAGGTCAACCCATTCCAAGTGTTAAACTTTTGACATTTCAGCGGAGTGGGTTGATTCATTTGGAAGCATTCTATGTTAATCCAGATGAATTACCTTCTGGTATATCTTCAAAAATTAGCCACTTCACTGTAAGTGTACTTCATAAAAAGAACTCCTGTTTTGACTGGATTGTAATAGCGATTGAGTTTCTGGGTATTGCATATGCAGATTGGCCCTTTCCTGGGCTTCCATAGTGATAAGGCGAGGGTTAAAGTTAAAGTCAAACTGAACCTCCATGGTGTTTTCACTGTTGAATCGGCGTCGGTAAGCAAGAAGTCTCTTTTGTTCTTTCATCTTGTGTATCTTTTAGTTTTCAGTTTCTGAGAGTTTCTGTTTGTGATATTTATCATATTGCGGCTTCAGTTGATGGAAGGTCATGCAGATGATCCGGTTACAGAGACCTCTCAAATGGGTGAAATGGATTCTGCAACAGTTGAAAATGTCCATGGACATTCTCCTGTAAGTTTCTTGCTATTCTTATTGTAATGAGAATGGGAAATGGGAAAGGCTTATGTTAATGTGATATTTTCATCTTTTAGATATGTGCAATATTTTCTCCATAATTCATTTTTTTGTTGCAGAATAGACTTTGGTGTAGAAGTAAATCTTTATGCTGTTTTCCTGCAGGCAGATGGTGTGACAAAAGACAAGTCCAGCAGGAGACTTGAGATGTCAGTTAGTGAAAATATATATGGTGACATGACCACAGCTGAGCTCACCAAGGCTCAAGAGAAAGAACATCGGTTGGCCCAACATGATCGAACTATAGAACAAATCAAAGACCAAAAAAATACCTTAGAGTCATATGTCTATGAGACACGGAGTAAGGCAAGATTTTTAAATTTCAAAAAATAAAAATTGTCATCATCCATAGACAAAGATTTTACTCGGTTTTGACTCAACCTGCTAACTTATGTAGTAACCTTGATTTAATCTTTATGTTCATTTGTAGAATTTATAACACTTTTGATGCATCTAATAATTCCATTATAGAGCACCGGGGTAAATGGATTTTGTGACCTACTTAAAAGATGTATGGTAGATTTTTGTGTGGCTTTATAATATGCAATGGATAGCTTTTGTATTGTCAACTCATAACACATTTCAATTTTTTTCATGTGAGTGAGAAGTGGGAATACATAACTAATATATATGTTGTTGTGTCGTCATGATAATTAAGCCTTAAATGTCTCTCCTTGACTAAAATGGAAAGGATTATTATTTGTATAAACCATATAAATAGTTGAACTATTATTCTGGTATTTCTGTCCATATCATATAGTCAAACTAAGGAAGTTCTGGTTCAAGTTACGTGTATTTGTACCTATAGCTGGCTTCCTAAACTATAACATGTGTGTCTATAGCTTTTCAACACATATCGGAGCTTTGCAACTGATCAGGAGAGAGAGGGAATATCCAAGAATCTACAGCAGACAGAGGAGTGGCTTTATGAGGACAGTGATGATGAAACTGAAAATGCATATGCCTCAAAACTGCAGGATCTTAAAAAAGTGGGTCATTATCTGAATGTCAAATTTTGCCCTTGCATTCTTGTTTCCTATTTGATTTTCTATTGGTTTCATGTAGTTGGTGGATCCAATTGAGAATCGATATAAAGATGAAGAAGCTCGAGCTCCAGCTACAAGAGAATTATTACAATTGATTGTGGAGTTCCGAACTGCTGTTGAGCCACTTTCAGCTCAAGAAAAAGAATTGGTATGACTACTGTTGTGTCATAGTGATAGTTATGAATAAATTTATAATCATTTTCAAAATGCTTGTCACTTTCCATATTTCAGGTCATTAATGAGTGCTTCAAAGCAGAGAAGTGGCTAAGAGAGAAAACTCAAATACAAGATTCCTTACCAAAGAACACTGACCCTGTGTTATGGTCAACTGACATCAGGAACAGGACAGAGGAGTTAAAATTGTACTATTCTTGTGCTTTTGGTTTGCATATCAGAAAAGCTAGATTTTTATTGATTCATTGTTATAAAATAAGATTAGGTGATAACAAAGTCGATTATTGTTACAACAACATCAGATAACTTCTCATAATTATTCGTGCACCCTATATTTAGGAAGGAGATAAGAACTTATATTAATGGGAGAATGTTATCTTCCCTTTAGCCATTATGCAATTTTCATGCTCCCTAACCATTGTCGACTAGTCTATTTGTTCTAGATTATACATTTGTGTCTGGTTACTTTCAATTTTCTTTAACTTTCTCTTAAAGTTCCAGTTCCTGTACTATCCATTAGGGCTTCATTCATTTATTGCTATAATTATGTATTTTCCATTCTTTACTTTCTGATATTGTTAATTTCATCTGAAGTGTCCCAGTAACTCTTGTTTAATGGATTTTTCCTACATTATCAATTCTGTAAATCTATGTTTCATTAGGGGCTAGATTCATTTTATGTATATGAAACTATTTACTTTGACTGATTTTATGAATGTGGAACTATTTACTTTGACTGAACCTTATTTTCATCTCAAGTGTATTAACTGTCTTTTTTTTTTTTGGTTAAATTGATTTCAGGAAGTGCAAGCAGGCATGGAGAAAACCATATCCGAGGCATTGAGGTTATATTTGAGGCTTAGATCACCACCTTGGAGTGTAGCTTCATTCCAGGACTTGTTATTTAGTGAACCCTATTGGTAATCATTTGATTGTTAGCAGTGCACATAAATGCAACTGCAGATGTTAGTTTCCACAGTTTTTTCCACCATCTATTATTCCATGAATGTTTGAAGATGTGATTGGTCCTTGATACTATTTATCACAGGAAAAGAAAAAGTTGAAGTGGGATTTTATACAAATACAGAAGAAAACTGGTTTTACTCTGGTTTTACTCTTGGTATGCATACCGGAGATAATTGTTTGGTTTGATGTATCTGTGAATTCGGAAAATTTTGCAAGAGTTTAATTGGTAATGCAACAGTTAACATTTTTTGTTCGATTACTTACTGGCATCAACGGTGTTATAGAAGAAGTGCCGTGTATTGCTTCTTTATTTCTACTTGCTCATTGTTTTCAGTTTACTGATCTTCCTGACCAAAAGTGCAGTGTTTCATCACCTTTAGAGTAGCAAATTACAGCACATTGATTGATTTTGAATCTAGGATGGTTATGGGATTTTGATCTGATTAGAACATAAATTCTGAAATTTGGAATTGGATCCAAAACTTTACACAACTAGTGTCTAACCACAAAACTCCGAGGATCTGTAATATGTTACAATCACAAAGGATTAAAATAAGTGCTAGATTGGCAATATTATTACTTTCACAATGATTCAAAACAACTGTATAATCAGAATGCAGGTTTACGAAGCTGATTACAGAAATCTACAAACCTAGGAAATGATATTATGAAGATCTCAACTCTTGGCTTTTTTATTCTTGCCACTAGTTTTCTTTTTCGACCCTGTGCCGGTTTCCTACAAAAACCATATTTATGACTTATAAGTCAACAGATTATCAAAATGTCAACATAAAATGTTTTTTGATATCTACCTTTCTATATTGTCTATAAGCAAATTGACCTGTCAACTCCCTCCCACTTCTGGAGATGTAAACCTGCAGAGAATTATAATAGGAGATCCATGCAGTCTAAAAGAAATCATAAACACATAGCTAGGTGAGTAGAAAGGGATAATAATTATGGGTTTCTAAACGATGCATTTCCACCCAACTTCCTACTTCTGTTATAAGTGCTGATGACACAGTATATGTATCAAAAGGTTGTTCCTTTGAATAATTTCAGGGCAGCGATCTGGGTCATTATTAACCATTTTAAAAGGATGGAGCCATAGAACTTCTATATCACCAATATACTTTTATGGAGTAAAAGAAATGGTTGATTATAAGGCAACTTACCTTCCTTCCCCCTGGTGAAGTAAACCAATGACCCGCAGATTGACCATTTGTATGAGCTACTCTTTTGCCATCATCCTTTGGAATTACACTGCTTTTTGGGTCTACCCAGCCTTCAGAAGCATGCAAATCTCAGTGTTAGGTTTTTCTGATTTTTTATTCCCCCTAGTAGGGCTGGATACGAAGCGAACCGAGCCCGAACACAAGCTTGGTCAGACTCGTTTCGTTTGGGCTTCTCAAATGTCCGTGTTCGGCTCATGTTCGGAGAATAGTTTGTGCTGAAGAGTTCACACTCGCATTTATCCGAGCCATGAGCGGACATGTTCGTTCGTAAGGTTCGACACTGTTGCTATGAACGAACATGTTTGTTGCTACGAACGGACATGAGGAGGGGAGGGCAACGAACGGGACCAGCCGAACAGGTGCGTGCGCCTCGTCGAGTCGTTGTCGACACTGGATTTCCGAAAGAGAGGAGAGGATGGAATAGAAAGGAAGAAACGATGTCGTTTTTCCATTACACAAAATGGCAGCGTTTCTGAAACCGCACGAATGGTTTGTTTTAACCGAACAGTTCGTAACCGAGTTCGGGTTGTATTCGTTTGCACTGAACGAAATCACGCAAGCTCGTATTCACGTTCGGTTCGAGGCTTGCTCAACTCGTTTCGCGATCGAACGAAGCGAGCTCACAAACGAGCCCGAACCTGTTCGCTTCGTATCCAGCCCTACCCCCTAGTTGAGCTTTTATCATTTTTTTGCTTTTTGAGTTCCTTTCTGTTTAGAAGCTTCTCCATTGCAAAATTTGCTCCTGACACAAAGATATATTTGCATAGATAATATAGACGAAGTCGTTCACAAGTAATTTAAGCAAAAAGTATGCAAAGAAGTCACATATAATTAACAACCGATGCAAAAGGCTGCCGACTTCCTCTGTTTCCAACAACGCCTAGTGAAGAAAAGTTGGGCAAGCGACTCCAGACCAATTTCTGAATCCTTGAATCATCATGAAAAAAGTAATAATGCGAAGGAGGAAGAGTTGTTGGAATGTGACTTCCACTGTTCAAAGTTTCCGTAGCTGTTCATATTTGGGTAAGGCCCTTTATCCTTGGCCGATTGAAAGTATTCTTCACAAAAGTCATCCGAAACAGGTGTTGGAATGTGAGAGCTCTTCATTGGATGAAAATCCTTCCATAAATCCTCATTTTGATGCCCATCCAGTGGCCTTCTGTTCTTTTGCTCACTTGCAGTACACTGATTCTTTTGAGGATGAATCAATTGTCCAGGCTCCTTTGCTTACATCTTCGCTGACAGAAGGCTGATCAGAATCTGAATCAGAAGCAGAATCAGATTCAAGCAACTGAAACCTCCGAAGAGGACTTATAGTTAACTTTGGAAACATCCATTCATTCTGGTTTGTAGCCAAACTTGAAGAAGAAGGTGCATCAGACCCACCCTTCAATGATTGTTTAGTAAAAACCCCATTTCTTAGCAATGGAATCTTCGAACTGCTACACATAGACTGTTGTCGTCCTAAAGGATACCGATCTGAACTTTAAAAAAGAAAAAAAACTTGATTGGGTAAACATCTTGCATTAAATTAACATTTCAAATTATACCAGGGATACTAACATAAAAGATTTCAAATTATACCACAAAAAGCAAACAGACATTTAATCAGAGAAACCTACTAAAAAGGTTATAAAAGATTTCATCTTAAACCATATCAAAACCATTAAAGTTCAACCAAAATGAGCGAAAAAACCTAATTTAAAGTTCAAGCAAAATCTTCATTTACGCAGATTCATACAAATTACAAGACTGCATCAGTCAAACAACTGATTAACACTTAAAACCCGCTTCAATAAAATGATTAATTAATATTAATTTACCTCTAATTATCAAACCCTCCTCCTCCTGTGAAGAGAACTCTACAATCTCATCATCACAGTCAAAGCACCTCCGCTGCCCTACTTCTTGCTGCTTCTCCGACAACGGCGTCAATGTTGGGTTTGCGAGTCCAGCTGCAAGACCCCGTCGAAGGTGCTTCAGCACTCGGATTGTTTCGGGTTCAGTTCAGGATCTGAATCCAGGACTTCCGCCTGCTCCAGATCGTCGAGATGGTCCGTGACCACGCCGGCATGGATAGGGGGAGCTTGGGGAGATGGTTCGATGGGTCGGATGGGGATCGGGGGATCCGATTGGGTATCCAGCTCGAGCCCCAGAGACAACGACGGCGGTTCAAAATCCGCCATTGCAATCTGCGCTCACACTCATAGAGACGAGGGAGAGGAGATTTTTCTTTAATTCGTACTTATATTTTGCGCCAAAACCCAAAAGTTTTCGCGGGTGGGCCTTTAGGCTTTGATTTTGAAAAACCCGACCCTTAATTTAGAAATTGATAATCTCCATTTTGAAAAGTCTTCAAACCTCTGAAAGTTTCTCAAATGAAGGAAAAGGAAATCACGGATTCCCTTGTTACCTAGGATTTGAGGTCACAGATTCTGAGTTGGTTCTCACATTTCTAGCAGTGAGTCTGTCTCTGGAAGAAGCTCAATTAATTTTTAATTTAAGTTTATGATTCTCTTTAACGTAACTTAATTATTCATACAATAACCTGTCAGCGTAATAACTTAAGAAACGCATGTTAGTAAAAGCTAAATCTGGAAATTTTATGGTTACGTTTGTTGAATCAGGTGAAAAATTTGGAATAAAAACATGTTGCAGGAGCCATTACAAAGGTCTTGCACTACAAGAATAGATCAATTAAAAAGTCATGGCTAAATTTCTCAGGTTTGTTCTATTCATAATCAGTCTCTCAAATGCTTTTCTTGTTAATCTTAGGAGCAGTATGAGTAATTATACCTATGTATGCGATCCATCCCGCTTTGCTGAACTTGAATTACAAATGTCAAGCTTTGCTTTCTGTGACTCATCGCTTCCTTATGCGGTGAGGGTGAAGGACTTGGTGGGCCGTATGACACTTAAGGAAAAGGTGAAGCAGCTGGGACCTGTGGCCACTGGCGTTCCCAGGTTGGGACTGCTTCCATATACCTGGGGGTCCGAGGCTCTACATGGCTTGTCCAATTTCTCCCCCTCCACAGTTTTTGATAGTGTTGCTCCCTCAGCAACAATGTTCCCCACTGTCATACTCACAACAGCCTCATTCAATGAGTCAATGTGGAAAAAAATCGGCGAGGTTACTATACTTCTACTGCTTATTAAGTGAAACATCACTTCAAAGTTATGTATATTAAGTAGAACTTCTTACAATTGTTGCAGGCTATATCAACAGAAGCAAGAGCCATGTATAATCTAGGCCGGATTGGATTAACATTCTGGGGTCCAAATGTTAACGTAGTAAGAGATCCCAGATGGGGAAGAATTATGGAAACATCAGGTGAAGATCCTTTTGTTATTGGCAGATATGCTGTAAACTATGTTAGAGGCCTACAAGATGTGAAGGGACATCTGAAGCACAAGGATTTGAACTCCAGACCCCTGAAAGTTTCTTCTTGTTGCAAGCACTATGTTGCCTATGACCTTGAAAACTGGAAGGGAGGTGATCGTTTAAATTTTGATGCAAGGGTGACTGAGCAAGATATGATCGAGACATTTCAAAGGCCCTTTGAGATGTGTGTTACAGAAGGCGATGCTAGCAGTGTTATGTGTTCTTATAATCGTGTCAATGGCATACCCTCTTGTGGTGACCCTAAACTTTTAAATCAAACCATTAGAGGAGAATGGGATCTCCATGGGTAAAAAATTTAGATCCTATATTCATCAAAATGTTTCCTTCCAATAACTTGATTAATTTTGTAATTTTTTATTTCAGATATATAGTCTCTGATTGTGGTGCACTAGAAGCTATTGTTGAGAACCAGAAATTTCTTGGTGACACAAAAGAGGACGCCATTGCACAAGCACAAAAAGCAGGTTACATATGAATATATGTGAATACATATTAAGTCTTCCCTATAATATACTTTGAAGTATTCTGGGATTTACATGGTTTACTGAACAAGTAGGTTCAATATCTACTCAGGTGTAGACATGGAATGCGGGAACTACTACAACAGCTTCACAATAAATGCAGTGGAACAAGGGAGGGTCAGAGAGGAAGACATAGACAAGTCGTTGAGCTACCTGTATACAGTGCTGATGAGGCTAGGCTTTTTCGATGGAAGCCCTCAATATAATTCTCTTGGAAGGGCTGATATGTGCTCTCCTGAAAATATAGATTTAGCCGAAGAAGCAGCAAAAGAGGGAATTGTTCTTTTGAAGAATGATAACCAGACTTTGCCTTTGGATTCCGCCAAGTTCAAGACCCTAGCTTTGGTTGGGCCGCATGCCAACGCTACAGATGCTATGCTTGGAAATTATGCAGGTATGCAAGTCCAACTGATAATACATTTATATATAATATGAAAAGAAAAATTAACTATATTCTTGTCAATATGTCATAGGTATTCCATGTCAATACACCTCAGCTATTGATGGCTTCTCCGCTTATGCAAATGTGACTTACAGAAAGGGATGCAGTGATATTTGTTGCAAGAATGATAGATTCATATTCCAAGCCGTAGAAGCTTCAAAGAATGCTGATGCTACCATAATTCTCGCTGGCTTGGGCTTATCCATTGAGGGCGAGGCATTGGATAGAGAAGATCTCCTACTTCCAGGTTACCAAACTGACCTTATCAGTCAAGTAGCACAGGTTTCCAAAGGGCCAGTTATTCTCGTGATCATGTCCGCAGGTGGTGTTGATATCTCATTTGCTAAGAATAATTCAAAGATTCAAGCCATCCTATGGGCTGGCTATCCTGGACAGGATGGTGGTCAAGCCATTGCAGATGTTGTCTTTGGCAAACACAACCCTGGTAAGCATTTTTTTTACATTTTCCCAAATACATATACGAGATAAGCTAGTGTTAATACTTGCATACGGACTTATATATTTGTCAGGTGGAAGATTGCCTATTACATGGTATGAGGCTGATTACGTCAACAAGCTACCCATGACTTCAATGTCATTGAGGCCTATTCCCAACTTAGGCTATCCAGGTCGAACATATAAATTTTTTGACAGTTCAACAGTTTATCCATTCGGATATGGTCTCAGCTACACTCAGTTCAAATACAAAATAACATCTTCAAAAAGCTTAGTCTCCATAAAACTCGACAAACTTCAACCCTGTCGTAGCATAAACTACATGAATGGCATCCAACAACCCCAATGCCCTGCAATTCTGATAAACGATCTAAGATGTGAAGACTACTTCAAGTTTCGCTTGGCAGTCCAAAATGTAGGTGATGTAGATGGCAGTGAGGTGATCTTGGTGTACTCCAAGCCACCGACTGGCATTATTGGAACTCATATCAAGCAAGTGATTGGTTTTCAGAGGGTTTTGGTTGAATCAGGAAAGACTAAGATGGTTAAGTTCGAGTTCAATGCTTGTAAGAGCTTAAGAATTGTGGACTATGCAGCTAATATTCTCCTACCTTCTGGTCAACACAGCATAGTTCTTGGTGATAGTGGGATTTCATTTCCCATTAACGTTAGGTTCAGGCATTAGAAGGCATTGAACAGAATTAAGTAAACATAACTTCTACAGGAAATGTATGATAAGTATTCCTTATTATGATGTTTGTATTTTCTTTATCAGGATATGATATTTGTGTTCCTTTTTTGTAGGGTTAGAATTTCGTATGCGAATGTACTATGGTTGTATATGATGTACTGTTTTTTGTTAATGGGAACACACAATTATACAATTTTGCATGGTAATATAAAGGTAAATTTTATCCGTCTGTACTACAACAAAGCCCAAACTTGAGTCATCTTCTATGATTAATACTCTATTAATGATTTTCGTTATAACACTTTTAACTCTATTAGTGTCCCTTTATCGATCTCTCTTTTAACCTAATTGATGTCCTTCTTCTCACCATGCAATGTTTCATCTTTCCATGACTTATCATCTTATTTTCATGATTCTCATTGTGATATTTCATTTTTATCAATGTTTCTCTTGTTATTGTTTTATCTTTTCTTTTGCCACGATAATGTCCCATTTCTTTATGACTTATCATGATTAGTATCTTTACTAGATTACATCTAAAATGATACAATTTCTAATATACTACTAAGTACACCCTCTATTAAATTACATCCAAGATGGTGAAATTTGGCTTGAACTACACTTAGATAGTGTGATCCAACCAAATCTAGCTTGAATCATATTTTTTTGATGTGATATTTGGATTGTGCGGTTTAGTTTGAATTACATTTACTTAAAATCTTATTGTCTTAAATGCGATTTTGACTAAAAATGCATGGAGATGGCATGATTTAGCCTAAATTACATCAGAATGATACAATTTAGTTTGAATAGCACCATCTCTAGCTAAGCTTTATATGAATAATAATCTCTTGCTTATTTTGTAGTCTTCTTTACAGATAATTAAAAATTATTTACAAAATAAGCATGAAAACATACGCTTCAATATAGCTTTCTATGAAAACATAGTTGCCTGATTAATGTACTCATTGATCACAAGTTTGCAATCACTCAAGTCATATCTATTTAAACATAGGTCGCCCTTACATATTCTACACCAGCTGATTGTTGCATTTACTTACTGGAATGAGAATTCTATCGGCCTAATATCTTTGCCACATTTCGAATCTCCTTGTAGAATTCGAATCACCACTATACAACAGATAACAAAGCTATAAAATCAATTCAACAATGATAACTACATATAAATGATAATTTGATTATAAAGAACTCTCTCTTTAATGTAATGTTCCATTGTTATCATAGTTAAACAGCATTTATCAGTTGCTTACCGGGTCTCAATCTCGACTGTGAAAATTTCAGAATGTCATTTTACATGAACCAAGTACAGTAATTGATCAGTCTATACATTTGCCATCCTTCTTAATCAAGTGCAGTAAAACAAGTACAACCTACAAACAACTCGAATCTAAACTTTTTAAATTGGGATTACCTCTTTTTAGAATTCGGATCACCATTGTACAATATATTCGGTCCAAACTATATCATCCAAGCTAAACCTAGCCTTAAAATATAAAAAATTACAGTTTTTTTTTATTAATTATGTAAGGATACCAGATTAAAATTTTGGCAAAATAAATAAATATTTTGTTAAATTTTCACCTGAGCACCATTAAAAAAATATTACCTTCTTCAATATCACTGTCGACCGCAACAGCAACAACAACCGCCCTTCAATTAATTTTATATGCTAGTTCCTAAGCTGAGTCAGAATATGTATAAGATTAGACAAAGGAGAATCCACATAGTAAAATCATGATCGTATATATAAACTGTGTCATGGCTAGTCTTTGTTTTCGCTTTTCCTTTTGTTATAAACCGCCATCATCAAATAACTGTTAACAATTTCACCATCACCACAGTTTTCATTTAGAATGACAACCCTCTTTTCCATATGTTTTACCAGAAAAAAATATAATTGTCTGAGTCACCGGTAAATTATATAATTGTTAAAATTACTATGGCCAGGCTAAAACTTTCATCAGTTTGTTCAAACAAACTCGAAACGGAACATTATAACTTCAAATCTATGCTAGAAACATAAACAACATAACCACTGTGTGTACAAGATGAGCAGCTTCGCAACACTTGAGAAATGGGTTGTGATCTAAATTGCCTGAACATTACAACTGCTTAGTTGTAAAACTTCACAATAATGAAATAAGCTAGTAAAAAGATACTGCACTAAGGAGAAGGACATCAATTTTTGGTCTCAATTTTACTCTAATTGAAGGTGTCCTGAGATTTTCAAAGATACAATACAAATAGCTCCCTGGATCACTGGAAAAGACATTTGCTACGCTCCCAATGATTGAAAACTCTTGGCATTGCATGAGATACAAGAGAAAAGTTGGATCCGGCATATAAGCAAGTCTATGTGACTTATCTTGTGTTATTCACAAGCTCTTCAGGAACCTCTTGAGCGGCTTCGACTCACAGAAGATATGGTTCCTTAGATGGTTGAAAGATAAATCACTTATTTTCCCTGTGGTATCCAGTAACCTTCAGCGAGCTTGGGCATCCGAATTCACTAGCTCCTCCTAAGTCTTCTGTTTAAGAACCTGCCGCAGCTGAAGCTTCTGACTTTCAATCCTTGCCTCCAAAAGCTTCGCCTTCAAACTATTCTTCTGTGAACCTTGGGGCCATTCGATACACCCTTTCATGCCTCGAGTTATGTGAGGATTTACTGAGTCTGGTGAACTCCACTGACCTGTCAAATCTGGGGGGCTGAGCCCACCATTACCAGACCCTTGGTCTGGTGATGCAACACTCCCATTAGATAATCTTCCATTTGAAAGCCTACCCTTCATACCCTCAACCGTGAATATCCTATAGCTTTCTCCATTATTCAGGCCAGATCTCCAGAGTCTTGCTATAGATGATACCTTCTTCTTTGTTGGGCCCGAGCATACTTCACTGATTTCAGTAATTGTAGTTGCTTCATATCCATTATCATCCCACTCCATTCCACTCCCTGAAACATTACTATGTCTACGATTCTTGACAGATAATGCACTCCCTTCAGGTGAATAACTTGAGCCTTGATCGTCAAGATGGCTCACAGTTTCCCATCCACTATCATCTGATTCCATTTCAACATATGCTTTAGAGTGCTTATGAATGCTATCCCTGTTAACCACACTGACCTCAGGACTTACTGTACGAATTTTTGAGGAATGGCTGACAGGACTATAAGCACCACAC
The DNA here is from genome assembly GCA_026122585.1 of Anacardium occidentale. NCBI lineage: Eukaryota > Viridiplantae > Streptophyta > Magnoliopsida > Sapindales > Anacardiaceae > Anacardium > Anacardium occidentale. Next base: position 18,090 of record JAJEJH010000587.1, read on the forward strand.
TGTTCAATCTCCTTCTCATTGGGTCCACCAAAATTAACATCTTCAAAAACAGAGAAGATATCATCTGTGTTGGGCGGCTTATATGTAAATTCCTTGATGTCCTGAATATTCATTGAGGCAGCAGCCTGTCGTAGCATCTCGGCTTCTTTCAATTCTTTAACATCTGGTGTTGCACTTCTTGACCTCAGAAAAATCTCCAGTTCTGCTACAAGTTTGTTCATCTGAGAATACTTCTCTTCAAGCGCTACCTTTGCATCAATCAGCTTCATTTGAACACGTTCTTCACGCCAGACCTCTGCCATCTGTAACATTTTCCTGTCATCTTCTGCTTCCTCTCGGAGCTTCATGGAATCCCTTTTTAATGCTTCAACTTCAGCCTTGTCTTCACCAATTTCCTTAGCAAGCTCATCACACACTTCCTCAATTAATTCTCTTGCCTTTCTTTCCTTCTCATAGTCCTGCATATACCTTTTTGCTGTTAATTTTGTATCTGCCAGCTCATTAACTAATTTGGAATTGACAATTTCTACTCTTTGGCGATTTTTCCTTTCTCGATTTAACTCAGCTTTGAGGTCATCAATAAATGCACGGATTTTCTCATGTTCCCTGCTCCGCCATGCAGCTTTTTCTTCACTGACTTTCCTCAAGAAGTGCTCAAGTTTCTTTTTTGAAGATTTGCGCTCAGTTTCAAGCTCCTGCATGCGGGTGCGAATCTGCTCTACTTCAGCTTCAAGAGCAGCAACCATTGATACAGCACTTACCTGGTTGTCAAGAAGCTTAATGTTGCTATAGACCTGCTGTGCCTCATCTGCTGTTTTTAAGCAAACAGGGTCCCACTTTGTAGCCCTCTCCATTGCAGAATTGGAGAACTGAAAAGAAGGCTCGAGCTACATAAGAGGAAATAGGTTTTCAATTTGATAAGTAACACATCAAATTGAACAGGAAAGAAGGAAAAATGTAAGGTAACATCCTTATTCCAAAAAAAGCAAAAATTAAAATTTCCTCACTGAGCCAAAAGTGTAGCTCAGCTAATCTCATTTCTTATAGCACGTGAAAATTTGCAAAACTAGAGTCCAGGTACCAAACTATATATAACTTCCAGAACGAGAATTATTAAAAATTTTCATATCCAAATTCCCCCCTGCAACTAGTTTGCAGCCAATTCTTAGATAATATTGTTAGAAATCTAATTACTTTAACATTTATTAATTATGAGTTTTAATATATTTAGGCTATAACATATTTTAGGCTCCAACTATATATATGACTTAATCAATCTAACTTGGATATCCATTATATAATATATCCTTTAATTTTTATTTTTCTTCCCAATGTGGATCTTATATAATCCAACATTCTCCCTCAAGTGCCTTTGTGCTACTAGTTGACACTTATCATACACGGGTTGACCCATCTAAACTTGGATTTGGCTCAGCCCAAAACAGTGTCTAGCTCTTCTTGGTTAGCCCATGGATCCACTTGAGTTTTCAACACAAGGGCTTGGCTTCTTTTAGCACTGCCCACCATGCCGAAAAAAGCTTTTGGATCAACAGTCGATAGACTTTTGCAACTTTGGTATCTAGTTAGAAATCTAAGATATGAGTTTGAAAGTAATTATAATAAATTCTTGAATCCATAAATTGTAAAACTATATGGTCTAGTAAAATCAAAGGAAGTGTTAAGACTACATCAGTCATTTAATTTCATAAATTATCTAGACAAGAATGGTTAGTGATTGGATCTCCGAGTAGAATTTTTTTGGATAGTAACCGCATGTGACATCAAACATTAGTCTAATAATTAAATAGTTAGGCAATGTATGTCGCTAATGACTACATGTCTTGCATCCTTATCAAATCTACTCCAATTAAGAGTCACTATAGACTCAAGAGAAGGTTAGCTTTATTGGCCCATGCATATAGCCTAAACCAGCCTGTTATGATGGTTTCATACCCTCTATAACATTGAGGATTCGGATTGGTGTAAGCTATATGTCTAAGCCAATAAAACTTGGCCCCCATCTTGAATCTGTAGTGATTATAAACTGGAGTAGATGCTAGACATATTGTAATCCACAATTGTCTAGTTTTACCCGCAATTACCATCCTACAAAATTCTATCCAAAGCCCTTAAAGACTGACCCTTCTCATTTAGAGAATCTATAGAATTGGATGATTAATGCAATCTTAACAATTCCTCTCATTCCACCAAACAATGGAGTTCTACAATTCATGCATGTAGGAATTTATTTTGGTTACTTTCAAATTAGATCTTAGATTTCCAACAAATATAAATGCAAAAAAACTCATGAAAGCCACACCATTATATGGTCTAACACTAGTTTATAGAACAGAAAGCCAAGAGAGGGAATAAGGTGATCTAAGAGAAATCATATCAACAAAATTGAAGTAAAACAAAAGAAAGCAAACATGCACAATGTGGAGATTAATAGAATTCAGATATTCTTTTTTCTCAGAATTTTGTAAATCCCAGCTGATTTCTTGAGCTGGATTTCATTTGCAAGCTTCTATTTGTCACTAGGTGCATATATTGGGAAAAATGTGCCCTAACTATTCTACCTTGGAAAAGTTTAGATAAATCAACCAACTATACCAGAAATGTCAATCTCTCTTAAGCAGATCAATTAAAGCAATCCCCTCCTCTTTATAATATCCCTATTTATCCCAATCCTTATCTTTCAATTAACAAATATTATCCTAATCAAACCAAATATATTATTCTAATTCAAATAAATATATTATACTTAGCAAATTAAATATCTATTATAATCAAATCAAAGATATTATCCTAATTAAATAAAAAATTTTATTATTATTAGTATTATTATTATTATTATTATCCTATTCTAACACAAAAGGAAGAATTTATGCCCCGTGTTGAAGACAAAAAAAAAGGTAAGTCTTATCTAATTCCTATCAACAACTTTTTTTTTTTATAAGTTCAATAAATCATTCTTTAGAAGAACTATAATAAATGATTGACTCGCGATACTCTTCAAATAAGACAAATTGTTGTCAGTAAATGTTCAGTTATAAAATAAGCAACATTACCTTACACAAGAATCCATTCTTAATGCCAGTGATAGATGAGCTAGGGCTCTGTAAAGGATCCTTTGGTTCAGAACCATATGCTTTGCCACTACGATGAACATGAAATGGAACATCCACTTGTCTAGAGCCAGGCTACAGGAACGAAATAACACAATAAAATCACAATCTCCAAAACGGGACAGAACAAACTTACCAAGTCAGACAGAAAGATCGAAGTAATAACTAAACAACAAAATGCAGTAAACAACACAAACGGAAGCCATTTAAACACTTCCAGATACATTCCTTTTGCAGAAGCCATTTAAACATGTGTACACACATTTGTAGACAGAATCATATAAATCAAAGATGCAGATAAATGTATTAAAATGGAACATCCACTTGTTCAGACGCAGGCTACAGGTAAGAAATATCACAATAAACTCACAATCTCCAAAACAGGACAGAACAAAGTTACCAAGTCAGACAGAAAGATCAAAGTAAATAAAAAAGTGACAAAATGCAGTAAACAACACAAATGCTTGGAAATTATTTAAACACTTCCAGATACATTCCTTTTGCAGAAGCCATTTGAACACGTGTACACATGTGTAGACAGAATCAAGTAAATCAAAGACGCAGATAAACATATTCAAATGGAATATCCACTTGTCCAGAACCAGGCAACAATAAACTCACAATCTCCAAAACTGGACAGAACAAACTTACCAAGACAGACAGAAAGATCAAAGTAATAACAAAACGACAAAATGTGGTAAACAACACGACTTTCTCGGAAGCCATTTAAACGCATCAAGATACATTCCTTTTGCAGAAGCCATTAAACACGTGTACATCTATAGGTAGACTCAAGTAAACCTAAGACACAGACAATTTTACATTTACTAGCCCAACACACCAGAAAAGATGGAGTAAACATAACGAATTTCCCAGAAGTCATTAAACACATATATAGATGTCCCAATATAGAACCAATTCAATAGGATGCATGCCTGAAAAAACAGGGGTATCATATACAGTTCAGAAGTACTTTAAAGTATAAACCAAGATAAATAATATTTGCTTTGACAAAATCATGATCAAACTAAAAAGCATAAGACTTGAAGCACAAACACACAAAACCCTTCAAAATTAAGCAACAAGGGCAATCAAAAACATAAAAAATGATAATCACGGTGCCATAAAAATCAGTATGTCTCACTCCTCAAACTGCAAAACTTCACAACAAAGCAAGAAATCACTTATATCAAATAATTACACAAACCCCACTATAATTTTTCATTTAAATTCCTCAAACGAAACACAAACATAGATCTCAAACAAACAAAACCATCGAAAAAAGTTTCAACCTTTAAACCTCACCTGAAACCCTAACAGATCCAAACACTCTCTGCCGCCAGCGCTGCCATTTTCCGACCCCTGCAACCTCCAAAGTCCAGCAGCGAGCTTCCTCGCAGACACGACTGCTGCCGCCGCCTTTCGCTGTCTCCGGCGAGTTCCCCGGCCACCCTCATTAACCTCCTCTACCTCAACCTCAACCTCAACCTTCCGGTTCCTCCCATTGTCTTCAACCTTCCACTTCAAGAGCGGGGTCTCGGGTCCGCTCCGTCGACCTGGAACTCCGGGCTTCCTCACCCGGGTCAGACTAGGATTCCGGTTCTTCTTACGAGTGGACTTGCGATCTGAAGCTGAAGTCAACCTTTGTGTTTTAGTCGCCGGATAGCGCGGGCTTTCAGTAATCTTCATAACTGAAACCCGGATTCAGCCATGAAACCAAAAAGGCATAAACAGAAACCTACAAGCACAACAACAAGCGAGTTTGAGTCTTCGTGTTTTGCGTGTGAATGCGTGCTGTTTTTTTGTGTTGCGTCTGAATGTAGACAAAGAGCGTGCCAGCAGCGAGCGTTTCTGTTTGTTGGGCAGAGAGCACAGAAAAAGGATCATCGACCCAAGAAAAACACTTTGACATGTAATTTTTCTTTTTCTTGTATGTATACGTATGGTATACGCGTATGTTAACTTGAAACGATGTCGTTTGGGGACAGCGACGCGCTATCGTGCCGATGATGATGTGGATTTGCGGAGAGCCGTTGCATCGCGGGTTATTTAAGGGCTGCTTTTGGGTGCGTGTTATAGATTATACGCTGTCGTTTTCTCGCGCTAATGAATGAACGGGGTTTTGGAATTAAAATTAATTTCGTTAATGAAGTTTAAAAACTCTTAATTACTTCATTAATTCATAACTATTTAGTCCATTATGAGAGATACCACGTGGGAGTTGATTACTCACTCTTTTTTTCTTTTGCAAAAAGACGGAACTTGGGCATTAAAATATTTATTATTTATTTATTAGCCTTTATAATTTAAGTGGGATTTAGACATTACTTATAGATCTAGCTAGGCATAATTAATCCTGTCTTTCCCACTAATCCCTCCCTTTTGCGGCTATTAATCTTAATTAAAAATTAATTGCTTCTCTAATTGTGCCTCTAATATATGCTTAGTTGGACACCTAGACGGGCAATGCACCAATTGTAATAGGCTTTATTTATTTATTTATTGACTTTTAGAAACCCACGTAAGCCCAAAAGCTTGTGGGCCCTTGAAAAGTTTAGATGTGGTATCCTGATTATAATAAGGCCGAATAACTTAATCCCACCCGAAATTTTTTTAAATTACAAAGTTCTGCGAATTCTTTTTAAATTTAAACATTTACCTTAGAGATATTTTTCATCCAGTTCTATTAATTTTTTCTGTTAGTTAAATGCTAAATTACTTATTTATTGTTTTTAATAAAATTATAAAAATACCTTCAATTAACCAAAATAAAAATTATAGTAAAAATAATATATTCAAGTAATATTTAAAATATTAAATTAATCGATAATAAAATAAATTTTAAAAATTATTAAGATATATCAGAAAGTAAGATTTTAAAAAAGAAAAAGTAACGGTCACCACTACCGACAATCCAAGCAAATAATTGGAAATGTCACTTGATTTATTAAACAATCAAATTTAACTGTTTCTTTTATGTAAAACGGTCATAATCATTAATAATCGTCGAAAATGATAATTGTGAATAAGACAGTCATTATTGATCATTTAATAATATATAAAAATAGGGTTAGATTCGAACCAAATATATTCAGATTCATTTTTAAGTTCAGTTAGAATAAGTTCGAAATGAATCGAATGAATCCGAATACGAATACGAACCCGAACTGTAATTTTAAAATTCAGCGAACACGAGCCCGAATACAAATTATGCGAACCAAACATGAATACAAATCCGAACTTAAAATAATAATTTTTTAATTAAATTTTATTAATTATTTGTATTAATTATAATTTTTAATAAATATAAAACGAATTATACGAACCGAATATGAATACGAATACGAATACGAATCGAATATAAACTTAATTATACGAATCGAATATGAACTTAATTATACGAACTGAACACAAATATAAACTTTACTATAAAAATATTTGACGAACACAAATACGAATCCGAATCTGAACAGTATGAAACGAGCCCAAACACGAATATATTACTGTTTACATTCGATTCGACTCGAATCCAGCCCTATATAAAAAAACAAATTGAGTTTTGCATCCACCACCTTCTAAACTTGCCTTTTGATTGATATAAGTGGTAATGACTTTTTGAGTTCGGTATGTAGGTGAGAGGTTAGAATCAATCAATTATGAGGAGGTGAATTGCTGTTGAGAACTCTCGTGAATTTCAATGGTTCTGAAACAAAAGTCATTGAAAATGAATAAAGTAAGTTTTAATATTATATTAAAGATATTTTTTTTATGGATAAAAACTATTTATAGAAAACTATTGAGAGGTGGGTTTTTTTTTAAATTAAAAATGCATATTAATTTGTTATTTTATTTATTTGAAATAGGAGAAAAGACAATTTCCCCCCTCAAGATTTGATTAAATGCCAAATTTCCACTAATTTTATTTGAAAAACCCAAATCGTTATCCATCTATCAAAAATTAATAGTTAATTTTAAACAGTCAAATAATATTAATGTCATTTTATCCTAATATTATGATAGTAATATATTAGAGTATAAACATTACTTTTTTCAAATTTATTAAGAGGTAATATGTAATTATATTTTTTGTTTTATAAATTATCATATTTATCTATATATTTTTTAAAAAATTTATCTTTAATAATTTGTAATATAATATTTACACTTTTAAGTTATGTTTTATGTAGGGTTAGATTCAAATCGAATCGAACTTAAACAGTAACATATTCGTGTTTAGGCTCGTTTCGTACTGTTTGGATTCAGATTCGTATTCATGTTCGTCGAACATTTTTTAGTAAAGTTCGTATCATGTTCGGTTCAAATAATTAAGTTCGTATTCGGCTCGCATTCGTATTCGTATTCGGTTCATATAATTCATTTTTATATTTATTAAAAATTATAATTAATACAAATAATTAATAAAAATTAATTAAAAAATTATTATTTTAAGTTCGGATTTGTGTTCGTGTTCGGTTCGCATAGTTCGTGTTCAGGCTCATGTTCACTGAATTTTAAAATTGCAGTTCGGGTTCGTGTTTGTATTCGGATTAGTTCGATTTGTTTCGGGCTTGCTCAAACCGAACTAAAAAATGAATCCGAACATATTTGGTTCGAATCCAGCCCTAGTTTTATGTAGTATAATAATTTTTGAAATTATTGAAAGACAATTAAAATTTTTAAATTTTCAAAAATACCACTAATTTTTTTCAAATTTTAAAAAACTTATTGAAACATTTTTTAAAAAATAACTCAAACTTTTTTAAAATTAAAAAAATCTCAAATTTTTTATGCTAAATTTTACCTCAAACATATATAATTTTATCTAGATATTATAGTATAAATGTATCTTAAAAATAAATGTTATTTTTTAAACTTTTTAAAAGTAAATAGATAATTTTTTATCTTATTTTAAAAATTACCATATTTATCCATCTATTTTGAAAATATAATAAAATCTCAATAACTTGTAATAAGATATTTGAACCTCTAATTTATTGTGCTTTTTAGTATAATTGCATTTTTAAAACTATCAATAATAAGTATATTGAAGTTCAAACATCTTAAAAACACCCTCAACTTTTAAAAACTTTTAAAACGCCTTAAATTTTAAAAAAATTATAATGAAACCCAAACATATAATTATTTATCATTAACACCCCTATTTATATTTTTACTAATAATTTTTTTTACTATTTTTAATTCTAATTAATATAAATTAAAGTGAAAAAAAATTTAATAAAATTTTAGAAATAAAATATAATTTAATTTGAGAGTAATTTTGTATTTTCGACGATTTTAACCCAAAAAAAATTTACAAGGGGGGTGAAAATTTAGCCTTTCTAAATTTAATGGATAAGACTTATTATTTTACGAGAATATGCAGAATAAATAATTCTTTTACATCAACAAAAGGTAGACAAATTAATCAATACCCACATGAAATTCATCCATAATAAATAAAACATAGAAGCCAAATAAGCCAATTTCACCTACTTAGGATACTTACAAGAACATGCATTGATTCATGAATAAATATTCATCTTAAAGGCTTCTACATTTATGATTCTATTTATTAGATGTTCCTTTATTGGAGACAATAAATGAGCATGGCTTCTGCCTTATTTATTGGCCTTTCAATTGGGTCAAAGCCCCCACTTGGTGCCCGCAAGGATGGCAGCTTCCTATCCCTATCCCTTAGTTGTTGGGTTGAAAATGACTTTTTTTTTTTTTTTCCATTTATAATAATTGTTATTATAGACCAATTAAATATTGAATATAATCAAGGCCAAATGACTTATTCCCACCCCACAGATTGAGATTGAGATGGGGACAAAATCCTATCCTTCAGGTTTCAAAATCTCATATTTGAACCAAATTTAATATTAAATCTAATAATAAATAGTAAAAATTCAAAAGTATTTTTGTCATTTTAAGATTAAAATTTTATAAAATAATAAAATAAATTTTATATAAATATAAAATTTTAAAAAAATTTTAAAAATTAAAGCAGTCACTGTCGTCGATGCCGGCAATGATGATCGCCAATAATGGAACCAGATAGCCATTTTCAACTACCTGGTTCCAGGGGAGGTCATATCTGACTTCCTTGTTTAGTAGAGGCGACAAGATCTGGCCACCTCTAGTTTTAGTGGAGATAATCAAAAAAAACGATCGAAAAACAATCGAAAATAATCAACTTTAGTCCCACCGACTATTTTTTACCATTGTTTTAGTAGAGACGACTATATTTCTCATTCTTCAGGTTTCAAAAACCTAAAATTTCACACTTAAACCAAATTTTAATCATTTTTTTAATTTTTCATATAAAATAACTAAAATACTCTTTTAAAAAATAAAAATTTACAATAAAATTATAAAATAATTTTATTATTTTATAAATAATTTAAATATTTAAATCGTTTAATCATATAACAATACATTAATTTGTATTGGTTAATATCTAATTATTTATATATAACATATTAGTAACATGAAATAAAAGAAATATAATAAATAACCTTCAGTTTATAAGATATTGGATATCGAGTTGATTATATTTTCATATTAATGTGTAATTTACATGATAATCATATTGAAATTTATTTAAAAAAAAAACATTTTTGATTTTCGAATTTTAGTTTACGACATTCTTGGATTTTTTTTTTAACTCAAATAAATTTTTTAGTTTTTTATCTTGTAAAATTGCGTCCAATCGAACGGCCAGTGACTGTAAATTTAAGCCCAATTGATAATTTTGCTTGTGCTGAGCTTGGGCCGAGAATTGTATATGGGCTGCCGTTGATGTCTTTCATTTTGTCCTATAACCAGAAAACTCCCATATTACTCCCGGATCAATATTCAGTTCGAATAAATTTAGTTTGAATTTGACTCTGCTCAAACCCTTTTGTTGCACCCGGCTCACTGCATCGGAAAACCAGCTCATGGACAATTTTTCTTATTCTTCCTTTTCGGTAATTCCTTTTCCTTCTCCAATGATTCAAATAAACTGAACTTGAGTTCAACATAAATAATAATATATTCATATTCAGACTCATTTCGTATTGTTTAGATTCGGATTTGTATTCGTATTTACCCAATATTTTTAAGTAAAATTCATATTCATGTTCGATTTGTATAACTAAGTTCGTATTCAGTTCATATTCGTATTCGTATTCGATTCGTATAATTTTTTTTATATTTATTAAAAATTATAATTAATAAAATATAATTAAAAAATTATTATTTTAAGTTCGGGTTCTTGTTCGTATTCGGTTTGCATAGTTCGTATTCAGGCTCGTATTCATTGAATTTTAAAATTACAGTTCGGATTCGTATTTGTATTCGAATTCGTTCGATTCGTTTCAGATTCGTTCGAATTGAACTCAAAAACGAATTCGAACCAGTTCGGTTCAAATCCAAACCTAAATTCAAGCCAAATTAGAGTTGATTTTTGTTTGGGTTCGACTTGGTTTGAGTTCACCCCTTATTATATTGCTTTAAAAAAGTATAAAAAAAAAAAAAAAACTATTAGGGAAGAGGTGATATTACCCTAATACAATGCAACAATCCTAATTGGAGTCAGTCAATAATATTTAAAAATAATTAATTTGACACCGAATAGTTTGATATAATAATTTGAGATTAACGGTTACCGAATTATAAAATTATTCTAATTAATATCCATTTGATAATATTATCGATAATCATTCTTTGTGAACATGCAAATCAAATGAACAAATTTCTAAGGAATGGCCAATTACCCAAGATAGATTGTAAAGATGGTACAAGAAATATATGATAATTTATAAACAAAACCCACATGCATTTCTATGTTCAAAGTTTGAACATCACATATTTGTCAAAGATGCCATTTTTCATCTATTGTGATTAGCAATTTTTTTAGACTAGGCACGATATTTATCCGACAAAAATAAATTATTCGTGATTTAACCAATTTATATATTATAATTTACAATATTTTTAGATTTTAGGTCGATAGTCAACCAAATCTAAGAATTAGAGTCGATTAATTCGACTAATTAGTTAAACCATTGATGTCAGTACAACATCGATATTAGTGTAATAGTCAAATTGATTTGATTCAATAATTGAATTACGATGCAATATTATTCATTTATATCAACTTACCTTAAATCAATTTAATACTAATTTTTTATTAAATCAACTAATCTAGGTTTGCGAACAGTTGGTAATTAGATTGTTCAGTAAGCATGCAATATTGGATAAGATCAATTCAATTGAAATGGATGGGTTCAGTTAACGTAATCTTCACATGCACTACTATTTCTTTCAATTCCATACGTTTCCGAAACCGCACGTTTCAATTTTCTCGGTAAAAAACCCTAGTGGGTTGACTGGTTATCTTATTCAAGATTAATTCCTGCCAAATAAGATGAAGCTGGTGAGCATATTTTGGTGCTGCGTATATTTTCCACTCTTCATCATTGCCCTAACATGAACGTGCAACTTATCATACACATTTTTCATATTCAATCATCCTGTGTCTGGCAATTCTCTGATAAATCCAATATGAGCCGAAGTTCTAGTTTTATAACTTGATTCGAGTTTAATTTATCTGTCTTTTTGATATTTTTGTTTATTTTTAATTCTAATAATATTATTTATTTTATTGATATTATTATTTATCATATTGATAATCTATTGATAGGACTAGATTCGAATAAAATATATTCAAATTTATTTTTAAGTTCAGTTTGAATAAACCTAAAACTAACTAACTGAATTCAAATACGAATCCGAATTATAATTTTAAAAATCAACGAATACTAGCTCGAATACGAATTATACGAACCAAATATGAACATGAATTTAAATTAAAAAATTTAAATTATATTTTATTAATTATTTGTGTTAATTATAATTTTTAATAAAATATAAATACAAATTATACGAACCAAATACGAATATTAGCCAAATACGAACTGAGTTATACAAACAAACACGAATTCAAACTTCAGCATAAAAATATTTGACGAACAAGAACACGAACAGGAATCCAAACTGTACGAAACGAGTCCAACTACGAACAGTAATTCGAACTGTACAAAACGAGTTTAAACACGAATATGTGCATATTTATATTCGATTCAACTCAAACCCAATCCTACCTATTGATAATATTGTAAATCAATTCGAATAAACTTGAATAGGATATTTCGAATTTGAATCCACCTTGAACTTTTGACTTGGATAAGGTAAAATCTAACCCAAATGGGCATGATTATCAAGTGATAACAAGTACATATAATCAGATATCAGAATTGTACCAAAATTGAATCTATTTTTCTGGTCAAACACTCAACATGATTGAGTTGGTTTGAGTGTGTATACATCTATACACTTATATAAACTCATACGTGAAGAGAAGAAGAATATAAGGACGGCTTCTGGCCACTGTAATGCATTCTCCACCCTTAAAAGAATAATTAATGAAATGATATCTATCTGAATTTCTTATTAAAGTATATAATATGATATAATCTGACGCTGACTTTGGATTTTTAAAACATTACAAAAATACCGATAACTATTTAAGATAAGAAATTTTATCATAAATAAATGTCCCTTCATTTGTCACTGCATTAAGCTAAAATTAACAGCATTCATCTACATCTGTTGACTCGGTAAATTAAAATATAATATATACGTTATTTTCTAATGTATAAACTTTGAGATTTTTATTGCAGAGATCAAGGGTGAAGGATTTTCATCAGTTTTTATGCAGAAGTAACGTGGCTTAATATAAATACTGAATAAACTTGGGTGGAAGAGGAGCAATCTCGATCGTTGAATTTGGGTGCCACGTGTAGGAAACCCAATGAATCTGCGTGGAATATGACAGAAAACTTAATTTGGACTCACCAACTATATAAATATAAATATAAATATTTTAATTTCCTTTGTGTTGCCAATTTAATATGTAGGAAGAAGATAACAATATAAGGCTTAAAATAAAAATAGGGTTTGGTTTTGGAGAGAACGTGCCGGAGTGTTAGCGCTATGTTTGAGGCTGCCAACTTAATTGGACTCTGCAACCAACCATCTTATAAAATTTCCCAATTGTGTCAGAGAATTGTTTTTATTCTACTTTTTCCAATTAAAAATATATTTAAATCAAATTAAATTTAAATTTAAATTAATATTAATTTAAAAAAAGTCAAATTTATCTTAAATTACTTTAAATTTAATATTATTTAATATGTATTTTTAAAATCATATAAAAATGGATTAAGTTTTTAATTTCAATCTTTATAAAAAAAGAAAAAAAAATTACTCGGGATTTTCTTTTAAATCCCGTTCCAATCTTTGTAAACCAAACAAATAAAAACCTAATATATAAAAATTTAAAAAATAAATGGTGATATTGTTAGTGGATTATCTTTAATATTTTCCACGTCATTATGGAAATATTATTTATTAATTTTTTTCGAAATTGCTCAAAAAAAGAGGAATCATTGACATCCCCATAATTAGCGCAATGATGATTAATTAGACTGCTTAATCAAAATTAAAAGTACTTTAATCAGCGTAAAGCGAGGCACGTGAAAGGGAAATGGCATCCACATGAAGGATTCCTTTCAACAATTTGCGTTCACACTTGCTTTAAGGTGCAAAGATTCCATCTTGAAACCCTTTTCACACCAGAAAAGCCGAGCTCTATTTTCAGTTTGCGGCTTCAGTTTTAACGGCTTCGCGGCTCAGAGAATTTTGATGGCTTCATGGCTTGGTTGGGTGCTTTTGAATGGAAAATTTTTAGGGTTTTTAAATGTTCTTCGTAAAAGATTAGTTGTTAAAAGTAGAAACTTGGGTCACCAAACACATGATTTTCACTGGTGAAATGTATAAAGTTTTTAATATTTATACTTTATTCCATTTTTAGATAGTCTTGACCCATATACGTCGATCACTAAATTCTTAAATCATAGACAGACTAATTCATTTATATGTATCCTGAAATTTATTTACGGAATTGTAAAATCAAATTCGATTATTTTACCGTGATGGGTGATGACATTAATATTTATTTAATAAACAGCTTTTTTTAATACCATGAGCATTTTTTTTCAAAAATAAATAGCTCCCAAATTTCTATAAATTATAGTGTTCGAAGGTGAAATAGAGTTTTCAATTTAATTTTATCATTAATTCATATTACTTGTTGAATACCCAAACAAATATTTTTGAATTATAAAGCAAAAAAAAAAAAAAAAAAAGGCTTTAAAGAACAATATAATATGTATTTTGGATAAAACACATGCAAAATATGAATAATTCAGATTGACTTTACAACAAAAAAAGATTGTAAAGACTAAGAAAAATATTATTTTTAGAAACTTTTGATAGATACTAATCGCACTCCTAGTTTGAATAAATATTTACTTTCGTAAACAAATAAAAAAGCGAAAAATATGAAGAACATCAGGAAAAAATGATAATGCCATGTATAATTTTAAACAATATTATTTCAAAACAATAGCTATAAATTTGAGTATAAAAATTGATGTATCTCTATATTAGTGAATGATTCTAAATTTGAAATAAAATATTATTCAATAACGTGATGATATATCAAATTTGTGTACGTGTAAAAAAAGATTTTCCTATATTATTTAAATAAATTCCACGTATAATAAGATTTATAAAAAAATATATCTAGATAGCAGTCCTTGTTTGAATGCAAAATTGATGAAATGAACATAAAATGTTGCTTCTTTTAAGAATAGGCCAAACAATATATTCTCACCTAAAGTTTTCTTAAATGACAAACTCCCACTTATGAAAATTTAAAAAGTCAAGTATTCATCTGTTGACCTAAGTCAGAAATACGTTTTTGTTTTGAATAAAAATTAAAAATACAATATATAAAATAATAATAATATTAAAATAATAATACTAAATTAATAAATTAATAAAAAATTAATAAATATTTTAAAAGTAAAATAAATGTTTAAAAAATAGTCATCGCCATCTATAGTGTCACCTGCAGCCGTGACTTATGTTAACTTCACTAGGTGGTCAGAAACGATCGTCTGGTTCCATTGAAGCCTAGATTTGACCGTATCGATGGTAGAGATGGCTAAATCTGGTTGTCAGTGTCAAATATTCTGATTGTTTTCGGTCTTTTCCGATGGTATAAGTGACTCTTTAACAGTTAGATCTGGTTACTTCTGCGAAATTTTTGATAGCTATATTTGATCGTCTCTGCCATTGAGATGGTTAAATCTGATTGTTAATGAAATTATGTGGGTGTTTTCGACCACCTAGTGAGGTTAACATCAATTACAACCACGGGTTGTTTTTTAAATATTTATTAATTTTTATATTAATTTATTAAATTTTTATTATTATTTTAAATTTATTTTTAATATTATTTATATTAAAATTTATTTTACTATTAATATTATTGAATTTGATGATGAATATTTTTATTTTTTTAAAGAGAAATGGTGGATAATTGACTTTTTAAAGATTGATAGATGAGAGTTTGTTGGTTAAGGAATCTTTGGGCGGGACTTTGTCGGCTGGCCTTAAGAATAATGTGAAACCAAATGATTGTATAAGCCTAGGACGAAAAGGAGCAAGATGAAGCCATGCTTATAGCCACCGACGGCTGAAGAAGCTGAATTGGCGGCTTGATGTGGTCACCTGCCACGCCAGAGACAGATGATCCTACGTGGCATCGCATTAGGTTTGACTCTTTCCCTGCCAATTATCTCCCACCAACATCGACCTTTATCTTTATCCTCCCATCTCTCTCTTTATAAAAGCAAATCCAGCTCTCTGTCCATTTCCAAATCCGAGCAAAAACAACACATAAAATAAAAAGAGAAAGAAAAGAAAAAAGGAAACTTAGAAACAGGTTTTAAATGGGGAATTGTTTAAGGCATGAATCGTCGTCGTCTATGCAATGGGCGGGGGACGACTGGGGTTCATTGGCGAGTGATGATAGGAGTGAGAAGGATTCGAAAATGGAGGATAATTATAAGCTTGGCTTTACATCGTCTTCAAGACCGGGAACGACCGAGGTGAAGATCAAGATCACGAAGAAGCAGTTGGAGGAGTTGCTGGGGAAGGTGGACCTGAAGGAGCTGTCAGTGGAGCAAGTTTTGGCCCAGTTGATAAATGTCAGTGATCGTTACGAGACGCATCACCGTTCATGGCGGCCAGCTCTGCAGAGTATTCCTGAAGTGAATTGACACGAGGCAGTGCATGAATCACAGATCATTGATGATGAGAAACTTTCTAGCTCTATCTTCCTGATGGAGAGAAAATTTTTAGGAGCATCTTAAAAGAAAAAAATGGAGCTAGAGGGACTGTATAGATGATTTTGTTGGTAAATATGAAATGACACGAGGGTTTTGTTGTAAAGTATGAAAGAGTAAATTTTGTTCAAGTTTCTCTCTCTCAGTCGCCGGTTTTTCTGTATAGTGCCATGGATTTCATCAATTTTCTAATTTTTAGTGTTTAATCTTTCCGCTTTCTTTTAATTTTTCATATTAATGGAAGAATGTTTATTATCTGATGAATGAGCAACAGTTTTCCACACAGGATTAAGCAAGCAAGAGGATCACTCTTGTAACTTAAAGGACACCTAAGCTGACAATTTCTGCGTAAATCATTCTCCATGAATTTACCATTCAACGACAACAACTTTCCAACCACTAAAGCCAATAACTGTCCACAGAGAGGGAAATATGTGGGTTAGATTGAATAGTTCAACGCACTGGAACACATACACTTAATACTCCCTATATAATTCAATTTTGTTCAATCCACTGCTGATGAAGAATAAAGAAATGGAATTTGTAAGGCTGGTAAAGTCTACAGTCGACTCATTTATGTGAAGAGATGAGCTCATTAAGGCTGCCTATATTTGCCCCAACTTTGGTGGCTGGCTGGCTGCTGTTAATTGTGCTACTTAATAATATCATTAAATAAAGTCGTCTAACAAGTAAAAATCTATATGTTGTGCATGTGGGTAACTCTTTACAAAATTTGGATCATCAACGCAAGCAAACAGTTATGGAGCTAGTGTCACGCTTAGCATGCAAAAGGATTAGCCTTGAAAGATTTCTGCTTGGTATTTGGAGGGCTATGGCTGTTACCAGATGACCTGCCATCTATAAGTCTGGACGATGGGTCGTCTGTAACTCTATGATCCGATGACAGAGAGCTCCCTAGGTTTATTACCCGTATGAGAACCAGAATCATAATATGGGAATTTTTCTGAAGTTCTCTTTCTCTGTTTCTTCTTCACTTGATTGACTTACAGAGCCTGATGAATGGATATCTTTATACAGAAGATTTCACAGATGCATGAACTATAATCAAGTTGTACCCTTAATAATTTCAGTGCCATGGTGTGAAGTAAACTATACTATATCATATGCCAACCAACTTTCTAGTGAAATCCCTGAGAATGTTTAAGTTTAAATGAAAGGTACAAGATTTAGATTCTAAACTGAAAAATAAGTATGAGCTTACTAAAGTAACAAGCAAAGTGACAAACTTTTGTTCAAAATAGTCAGGTCAATTGTCATGATATAATCACTTCAGACACATAATCTATTATAAGGCTTTCTAATAATTTAGGAACTTAAAAACTACATAACTAGTAACTCTTTTAACATCTCTAAACGATGTGGAATAAATATACATATTCAATGTTCTTTGTCAATGTGAAATTTGCCTATAAGGTGTTACATTGTCACTGTTACCTTTGGAATTGTTGCATAACTACAAGACGTACAACTTCATATTCTGGAATTATATTACAGAATAGAAAGTCAATTACTTGTTATATGCAAAATGGAGTTATGCTTTCAATCTGGATTAATTATGCTTCTTCACAATATTCTAACCAACTTTTATAAATACTTTAACAAGGAGAGCCCAGATAACCAACCTAGATTGTCAACACTCAAATTACTTAAATGGGATTCGACATTGAGGTCAAGAAATTAAAGATTAGAGAGATTCCCAGTTTGGTGAGGAATCATTCCTTGAAATCCAGCTCTAGAGAAAGATTAAGATAAATTAAATTCTTCATAGAAACAAGAAATTCAGGAAATCTTCATCCCCTGAAAATCATTACAGCTCAGGTCCAAGTGAAGTAATTACTTTAGTTCAATCAAGGGGGATTTGTCTTACCAACCAACATTGACCTCTAAAAAGCCTCATAGTCAGCATCTGACGCGTAATCAAGAAAGTAAATAGAACAGGGATTGCAAGGTGCAGATTCAAGGACATGGCCAGTGAAGTTGCAAAGAACACCAGCCCATGTACAACAGTATCCATCATCAGTAGTCCAAGGGACAAGACGTCTGGAAGATTCCTGGAGATCATTGTTGGTTTGATGGTTGAAGCTTCCATTACAGAAGCCAAGGTTTGATGGTTGCTAGAGAAAGAAAAAGAAAGGCAACAATAAACCTTCATTGTTGGGTTCATTTCTGTAATTAGAAATTATAATGTGAAAGTGAAGAGCATCCAAGAGGGTAGTATCTATAATGTGTTATCTACCAAGTAATCCAATGGGAAAGGTAGAAATGTTTGAGTAGAAAACTAATTTGTGTTGCACAAAGTAGGCCCTAATTCCAACAGTTGTTCAAGGGTAATTCATAGGCGTCAAATTAGAAAGTAGGACTCAGTTTTCCGCACGTAAATGCTATCGATTCCATCAATACACTAGACAAGAAGTCATGAAACTACAATTTACATTGATATATTGGAAGTTAATGAATTGCTCTGCCAAGATCATGAGACAATTGGCAGAAAACAGAGCAGGCCATGGCAATTTCAGAAGCAATGCTCACATTCGCATAAGGTCTACTTCCTGGTTAGATCAGCAAGCTGCAAATGTAAATTCAAGAAAATATATATGACAAGACCCATGAGTTCATTTTAAATTTTCTAGAGTAATAACATGAAAGCTCAGGATTTATCAACAGAAAGAGTAAATTGGTAACTTTCACAATGCCAATTGGCTCTCAGAAGAAAGCGATTTGGACCTCAATTTTCCACACAGTGACCCACTTGCTGGAAATTTCTTTGATGATTATTTTCATGATGATCCTAGTGACGGTTAATTGCTATGGATCCAACAAAAAGACTAGACTTGGAGTCAAGTAATGTAGGATATGGTGATACGAATCCAGAAATAGACATTTTGAATAAAAAATTAAGAGTTTCATTACTAAAATGAGTTTTCTGATGAGGTGAATGGACATTCTAAATATCATTCCGAAAATTCTTTAACCATTGCAATACAAAATGGGTGTTCTATCACATAGAATGATTATTTAGTTGTAGACATAAATTATGCAATTTGCGAATTCATTATTACTAGAAGGGCTAATTTGGGTGGTTAGGATTTTGAATTGTACAATTGATATTCAAGAGAACTATCATTCACTTTTGTTCTCTATCTGATTGAACTCTAATGAATTTTTTCATCATCCACCCGTGATTTTCCCCAATTTGGATTTACACTTGAATTTTGTGTTCTTTTTCAGCTTACCCTGTTTATGGATGGCTTGCTTTCGTTAAAATTATTTAGGTTTACGCATAACAAGTAAACACCACATTGTAATGGAACCTCACAAGTGTTTACGGAATCATTGAAGAGCTTCCTTTTAATTTTAGTCCAACGAAATTCTGCATTAAAGCCAGATGAATTGGAGTCACTCTGTCTGCCGTTTACGAAGTGGGTGATTCTTCTTTCTGCTGGGTGGACTGCTGTGGCAATGTTCGATTACAAGAAGTAAGCTTCTACAAAGAACTTCCATGTTGGAGATGAAATTGGTATGCTTCTCCACTATTTTACATCTTTCTTATATTTTTATTGACTCGATATTCTTATAATGACGATCTTTAATTTGTTCCCAAAACTATGATCATTTGATTACTGTAACACAATCTTACATTATAGGGCAGCTCCTAACACGGAAAATCTAGCTGCAGATTCCCAAAACACAAGCAAAATTTTCCCAAGGCAAACCAGGAAGTGACAGTACTTAAATCTCCACCTTCTGTTAACAGCTAAAGGACCTATAATGATCTAAAACCCACCACGAATCCAGGTGCCCTGCTGAAATAGAACCAATCCACCTCATGTTTCTTTCCAATTTTTTGCCCCCCACTTTCAGCCTGCGTTGTTGGAGCAGCCTTAAAACAATCTGGAAGCAGAGATCTGCAAAGTTAATTTCCGGAAAAACAAGAAACATCCAAGCTTTGAAGTCGAGTGCCTACAGAGCTTTTCCAATCAACTTGTTATTGGAAAAGCTCAGCCCGCTCAAAAATGACAAATTTGTGATGCTAAGTGGGATTTGCCCAGAAAGTTGGTTGTGAGACAGATCTATAGATGCTAATGAATTTATAGCACCAATATTCTTGGGAATTCTTTTAGGGAAAGAGTTGTGAGACAAATTCAATGATTGTAACGCTCCAAGATCTGTCACTTCCACAAGAAAAAATTGTGAGATGAATTCAATGACTGTAATGCTCCAAGATCTGTCACTTACACAAGAATCTCTCCAATTCTTACCAAATTAAGAATGGTATTATATTCTACCAACTTCCTTTTCATCACAAGTAATGTATCCTCCAGAAAATTGCCATAATTGTTAAAATGCTTGGAATGACAACCGTGGCAATGGACCTGGAAAATTGTTCAAACTTAAGTCAAGAGACTCAAGTTGATTAGCCTCTATTAGGTTTGGGATCCCCAATAGATCTTATTATGGGACAGGTTCAAATAATTACAGCCTGAAATGGATTTCCAAAACTGATTAGGAATAACATCTGAAATTCCTGTGTTAGATATATCCAAGTGTGCTCCTTTTTTTTTTTGAAAGAACCAAAGATGGGAATTGAAGCCTCAATCCTAACACTCTAAGTTGAAAGGTGGTGTCCAATCAGG
The DNA here is from genome assembly GCA_026122585.1 of Anacardium occidentale. Lineage (NCBI taxonomy): Eukaryota > Viridiplantae > Streptophyta > Magnoliopsida > Sapindales > Anacardiaceae > Anacardium > Anacardium occidentale. The sequence continues at coordinate 39,177 of JAJEJH010000587.1, forward strand.
ATAGACTTCCATTGTTAGGATGTTTTGAGACGCATAGAGAAGGGACAGTTTAGTGAGATTATAGTGAAATAATTTTGATATTACTTGAAGTAGTCATATTTTGAATGAACCAGGATAAATAGCTTGTTTTTTCTCTTTATTGTATGATTGTTTGATTTATGAATTTCATACATTACCTAGTTTGTTGAAAAAAGATATGTCCCTGCTTGTTGGATTCAAATGTGGCTGAGAATTAAACATCTCCTCATTCAAATAATGCACCAAAATAACCAACAGCAGTAACTAACTTACTTTATCTGATTTTAGTACTCTCATAGCAGTATCTTAACAGAAAGTTAAAAGCCTCTAGCTAGTTTTCTGTCAGTGCATTTTCAGACCTTTCATGTTCCAGTTTCTAGTCTGACGATTTTCTACATGTAACTGCAAATTATACACATACCATATTTATATTGAAATTTCATCAGGATTTCTCTTGAAATATTTTTCTTTGGAGATCAAATACCACCCTCTTGGATGTTCTTCTCATTCACACTTACAGAAATGAAACCAACAATGTAGGTTATTTATTTCTTAGATTGTTGTTCCTGGGCTCGTGTTCTCTGCGACGACTTCACCAGCCATGTCCTTCAACTCCACCTAGGAGATCCTCTTTCTATTGGTGATGCTGACTATGAGGCTTTTGAGAGGTCAATGTTGGTTGGTAAGATAAGTCCCTCCTTGATTGAATTAAAGCAATTAATTCCCTTGGACTTGAGCTATAATGATTTCCATGGGATTGAGATTTCTAAATTTTTTGGTTCTATGAAGAATTAAATTTATCTTAATCTTTCTGGAGCTGGATTTCTAGGAATGATACCTTGCCAAATGGGGTATCTCTCTAATCTTCAACACTTTGATCTCTATGTCAAATTCTATATCAATTATTTGAGTGTTGACAATCTAGGTTGGCTATTTGATCTCTTTTTGTTAAAGCACCGAAATTTGAGGTCAGTAATCTTCATTACTTGTCCGATATTTATTTTGATTCAGCCTTAAACCCTCTAAATTTTAACTCTGAGTCCAATATTTGTTCGTCTTTTGGCAAACTTTCATCTTTGATATATTTATATCTTTTCTATAACAATTTGAGTGCTCCAATTCCTTTGTCTTTAGGATAACTTTCATCTTTAAAAACTCTTGATCTTTTACACAACAATTTGAATGGATCTATTTTTCCACTCATTTTGAAAATCTCTCTAAAATTTCTTTTCTTGATGCATCTAGGAACTCCCTAACCATCGTAGATCCTGTTTGGGTTCCTTCTTTCCAACTTAAGTCCTTCTATTTGACATACACAGGCCTCATCGAAAAGAACATCAACTGTCCTAAGCATACCAAGAGGAGAAACAGACCTAACACTACACCCACTTGAGAGACTATCTACAGTAAAACTAAGATCAGCTTCAAGAAGGCCAACTCCACACCCTAATCATACCCATAAAACATCAATCTTCAAGATTGTACAAGATATACAGCTAAACAACCCATGCAAAGCCACAAAAGAAAGAGCCTTAGGTTCCCATATAACAATATCACAACTTAAACACCACCAAGTATCAAGCCGATTCAGTAAATGCATAAACTCAATGGGCCAGCCAAACCTTGAACACAGCCAATAGTCACCAAGATGAGACAGGACTGGACATGAAGAGGAGTTTTAAACCGAATCGGAAATTAAAGAAACAAAACCTGCTGCCTCTCCATGCAGCTGGTGTAGTACCTCTTGTCTTATCCGCAAAAAGTTTTCCGTAATCCGGATAACGAAAGCTCAAGTCAAACTAGTGTCTCTTGGCATGCCTCTTGAAAACTTTCTCTGCCCCATGGGAAAACAATGCTCCACTTGATGATGATGAAGGTTCCACCAACAATACAAATTCTAAGACGGCTCCACCACAAAGGTGATGCCTTGGAGCACCTCAAAGCCAACCTGTGAGCATGGTTAGGCTTCACACTTCTTCAAAGGAATTAGATCTCACCATCGAGAGCTCCTGCAAAAACAGAACATGTTAGGGTTCGGAATAATATCCTAGTAGGTTCTGGAAATCTTTTTCCAGATTGCAATTTTAAATCTCTCTCATAACCAAACTTATGGAGTGATTCTAAATTTAAATGAGGTTGCTGATTCTGCCTCTCAACTTCAGTTGGAATAATTTATCAGGTTGCCTTTCATTTCTTTCAATGTGTTGGTACTAGATCTTTCCAACAACCACATCTCAGGATCAATTGAGTATTTTTTATGTTCCAAGATGAATCAGTCAAAACAAATGGAACTTCTCAGCCCTGATTATAATTCTCTATTTGGACCTAAGTAGAGATGATAGTTCAATCTAACCCTACTAATAAGAAGGAAACTTTCTTGTGTAGAAAACTGACATTGTCAATTAACAACAACAAACTGTCTTCCATTCATAACATAGATGACATTATGCCATCTTTCATTGCTATTTAAACAACTTTTCATCCTTTATTTCGGATAAGAAACTACATCACATGTCATAGACTACTACCTGACAGACTCTGTAAAAAAAAATAATAGCACATATTTCATTGTTTACACTACTTTTTCTTCAATAATTCAACAATGTAAAAATCTTCAGAAAGACCTTTCCCTTTGTTAAGTGGAACATGGATTTTTCAATCAACAATTGATAAGTGTCAAATTGGTGGAAGACTCCAGGTCTTCCACTATCATCTGTTCAGGTCAAGCGCACACATGAATTGAATGAAAACATAGACAGCATAAAAACTAACAGCAAAATTTATTATCAAAATAAAATAATAAACAAATTCGCAAGTACTAATTATTATGTCATTCGGCTTCGATTACGTAGCAGAATATGTAATTTATTTTGTAAGAATTCAGTTAGATGTCATGCCTAGCCATTCACATATATATATATATACCACCCTCTTGGATGCTCTTCACAGTCACATTATAATTTCTATTTACAGAAATGAAACCAACAATGAAGTTTATTGTTGCCTTTCTTTTCCTTTCTCCAGCAACCATCAACCTAGGCTTCTGTAATGGAAGTTCCAACCGCTCTTACCCGCATGGCTGTATCGAAAGTGAGAGACGAGCACTTTTAAGGTTCAAGCATGATCTCAAGGATTCTTCCGGACGTCTTGCCTCTTGGACTACTGATGGAGACTGTTGTACCTGGGCTGGTGTTCTCTGCGACAACTTCACTGGCCATGTCCTTGAACTCCACCTAAGCAATCCTCTTTCTATTTACTTTCGTGATTACGCATCAGATGCTGACTATGAGGCTTTTCAGAGGTCAATGTTGGTTGGTAAAATAAATCCGTCCTTGATTGAATTAAAACAATTAATTCACTTGGACCTGAGCTATAATGATTTCCAAGGGATCGAGATTCCTAAATTTCTTGGTTCTATGGAGAACTTAATTTATCTTGGTCTTTCTAGAGCTGGATTTCAAGGAAGATTCCTTGCCAAATCGGGAATTTTTCTAATCTTCAATATCTTGACCTCAATGCTGAATCAGATTTCAATCATTTCAGTGTCGACAATCTTGATTGGTTATCAGGTCTCACCGGGCTAAGGCACCTCGATTTGAGTTATACGGATCTTACTAAGGCCTCTGACTGGTTGTCAGTGACAAATACACTAGTATCATTAACAGTGTTAAAATTGTCAGATTGTGGACTCAGAAATGAACATCCTGCACAACCCCCTGCCAACTTTTCCTCGCTTACCACTCTTGATCTTTCTTGGAACCAATTCCAAAGTCCTTGCATCTTTAGCTGGGTTTTGGGTCATAGTCGATCAGTCTTTCTTGATCTAAGTTCTAATAGTTTACCAGGTTCAGTCCCGGATGCGCTTCAAAACTTGACTTCTCTTAGGCATCTGGATTTATCTTCGAACCATTTCAATTATACACAACCCAGAAGTGGCTGGTGGGACCAGTTTGTTTATCTTGAGTACCTTTCTCTTCGAAGGAATGACTTTCAAGGTACAATTCCAGATGATCTAGGAAACCTGACATCACTCAAAGTACTAGATCTTTCAAAAAATCTTCAACTTGAAGGGAGAATTCCAAGATCCTGGGGAAGTCTCTGCAACTTGAATTCATTATTTTTGTCACATGTTAACTTATTGAGACAAGACATATCAGAAACATTTGACACTTTTTTAGGATGTATTTTTAAGAAACTAGAGCTATTGGATTTGACTTTTTGTCAAATATCTGGTAAGTTGAGAAGTAAACTTGGGGAGTTCAAAAATCTAAAGAGACTTGTTCTAGGTTTTAACTACATCTCTGGTCATATTCCTTCCTCTTTAGGAGAACTTTCATCTTTGATAGATTTAGATATTTTCCATAACAATTTGAATGCATCGATGCCTGTGTCTTTCAGAGGACTTTCATCTTTAAAACATCTGTATCTTTTTTATAACAATTTGAGTGCTTCAATCCCTTTCTCTTTAGGAAAACTTTCATCTTTAAAATATCTGGATCTTTCCCATAACAGTTTGAGTGCTACAATCCCTTTGTTTTTAGGAAAACTTTCATCATTAGAATATCTTGATCTTTCATATAACAGTTTGAGTGGATATGTTTTCCCCATTCATTTTAAAAATCTTCTAAATTGTATTTTTTTGATGCATCTGGAAACTCCCTGACCATCAAAGTAGATTATGATTGGGTTCCTCTCCAACTTGAGTCCCTATATTTGACATCTTGAAATGTAGGGCCTCAGTTTCCATCCTGGATTTTGTCACAAAAGGATTTACTGTATCTGGATATATCCAACTCAGGGATTTCAGATATGATTCCTAATAGTTTTTGGAAATATCTTTTGAGATTACAATTTTTAAATCTCTCTCATAACCAAATTTCTGGACTGATTCCAGATTTAAATAAGCTTGTTAATTATGCCACTCTTGACTTCAGTTGGAATAATTTATCAGGTCAGTTGCCTTCCATATCCACCAATGTGGATGCACTTGATCTTTCCAACAATCATATTTCAGGATCAATTGAGTATTTTTTATGTTCTAGGACAAACCAGTCCAATCAATTGGAAATTCTGAGCTTAGAAAATAATTTTCTATCTGGAGAATTACCTGATTGTTGGATACATTGGAAAATTTTGATTGCTTTGAAGTTAAATAACAATAAATTTCTTGGCAGCCTTCCAAGTTCTATGGGATTCTTAACTTCCCTTCAATCTTTGCACCTTGGCAATAATTGTTTCTCTGGAAAAATACCTGTGTCTTTTAGAGGTTTGACACAATTAATCATACTTGATCTTGGTGAGAACATTTTTTTTGGAAAAGTTCCTAGATGGATTGGAGAAAGTTTTTCAAGATTGATGATTCTCAAGCTCCGTTCAAATAAGTTTCACGGTCGTTTATCAATTGAGCTTTGTCGTCTCTCTTCTTTGCAAGTATTGGACCTTGCCAACAACAATCTCAATGGAAGCATGCCTAAATGTATCAATAATTTTGATGCCATGGTGACAATATACCATTCTCCAATAAACACAATAAAACTATATACTTCTTATTACCATTCCGGTGAAACACTTGAGGATGCAATAGTTGCGATGAAAGGAAAAGTGATGAAATACAATACCATTTAAAATTTGGTGAGAAGCATTGACTTGTCCAACAATACGTTCTTCGGAGAGATTCCTATGGAAGTGACACAGCTTGAAGCATTGCAATCACTGAATTTATCCCACAATTTCTTCACAGGCAAAATTCCTGAGGATATTGGTGCAATGAGATCTTTGTAATCAATTGATTTTTCTACAAACCAACTTTATGGCAATATCCCTGAAAGTATGTCAAAGTTTGAATTTTTTGGATAATTTGAACTTGTCCAATAACCACTTGACAGAGAAAATTCCCTCATCAACTCAACTTCAAAGTTTCGAAGCATCCTCTTTCATCAACAATGCACTTTGTGGGCTTCCCCTCCCAACGAACTGTACAAAGATTGTTCCACCACCAGAGTTCGAAAATGGAGGATCAAGAGATGGTAATGAACATGAAGTAGATTGGTTCTATGTGGGCATGGCACTAGGGTTTGTGATGGGGTTCTGGGGCATAATAGGTCCTCTAGTTGTGAGCAGAAGATGGAGGAAAAAGTACTGCCACTTCTTGGATTTCCTGGGCTATAAATTTGGTAGTGCTCTGAGAAAATGTTGCTAGAAGTCAGTTTTCTTTTTTAATCTTCGTAGGTGTCCTGCTTAACGTATTTAATCATGAATAAAGTTTTCCATTACCAAGGGGCCTTGTTTTGTTTGAACTTAGAAGACAGCAATCTTTATTCAAATTATTTCAATCATGAATGTTACTAACTTTATTCTGTAACATAATTCCAGAATATAAAGGAGCATATCTTTCAATCATACAACAATTCCAAAGCTAAAAGTAAAAAGTTTATTGGTTCTTCAGTAAGCCAGTGAATTCTGATGCAAAAGGGTTCACTGAAATAAAATGGGTCTGCTTTTTTCGGTTTCTTGCATGGTTACCGTCATCTATATTCCCGAAAATTAACACGGCCTGTCGCTCTAGCATGCTCCATAGCCTCCTGCACAATCATGTAATATAAGAATCATCAGAAAAAGCTGATGAGTTTGTGAAATCATGATGAAAAAGAACTAACATGGACAAAAAATAGGCACATTAAGCATGGACCTTTTCAGCTTTATCTTCTAATTTTTGCTTTCTTAAAGTCAGGTCAACACAGTTAGCATAGATAAGATATTACCTTCTGGCCAACCGCCCAAATTTAGCATACTCTGCCACGCAAAGTGAAGTTGGCAGAGTCGGTATAACTCCTCCTGAGAAATAGCAAGACGATGTATTAGATGATGAGTAACAATGAAGAGTAAAAAGCTTCCAGATGCCAAAAAAGACATATCAACAAAAGAAAAGAGATTTCTGAGTTCAATAATCCGTTAGCAACTAGATTTACCAAACAAATTTGAAACACTAAGTTCATAATCATCTTTACACTCGAATTTCCTGCTTGTGAAATATTTAAACTAATGTTGGAAACAGCTCTTGTATTTATAAGTTCTTATATAGTCACATTTCGTTCTGAGATATGAAGAATTTTGAAACTTTAGGAAATTGATTATTAAGTAACACTTATACTGATCCTTAAATACTTCCTTTGTTGCTCTTTAACAAGATAAAGAGCAAGTCCCTCAGCTGACCCTATGCTCTGATGGTTTTGGCTTGGAAGGTTTTTCTCCTTCAATTGTATTAAGGAATTCAGAAAATGTAAACTAAAGGCCAAAGGCTTACACTTACTGGAATGCAAGAACCATTTTTTCTTTCATTCATTTGCATATATATATATATATATTACACAAAACAAGCTTCAATATTTACATTTCAGGTACCATTAATGCAGTCTCATACTTTGGTACTAAACCAATACATTTTGACCATGCAAATAAATCTAACCTTACCTAATGATTTATCAAAACAAGGCAATACATATCACACTTAAATTTTGCTGCAATGTAGTAAGAGATCTCACAAATGGCATTGTTCAAAAAAGCATCCAGCTATGCTTGTTCCAGTGGCAGGAAACCACTGCCACCTCAGCTTTCCATTCTTCAGCATTCCCTTCACGCTCCTGTCTTCCGTACAGCAAATATGATCTGATCAAACTCCTCGGGGCTCTCTCAAATGGAGACATCTGTTGATACACCATGCGTCAATCACATATGAGTTGAATAGATAAAACATGTAATGAATAAATCATGTCTAACATATCTTCAGAAATGCAAGTTTTAGTTATTATATTTTTGAACTTTTTTAGGCACCGGGCTTCATATCTAGCAACATCCATGAACCAACTGATTCTCCTTGACCAGGAGTTCTTACATGCATTGATTGGAGATGTCAGACTTCTATATATGAGCTGCAATATATTCCTCGACTGTATCACCCATGGAACAAAATTACAAAAATGAATATTTGTTAGAAGGAATGGATCATAAGGTTCCATACAGCTAAAGCATCCCAATGAAGCCCATCATAAATCAGCATAACTCTTTCAGAATACTTAATTTCTTGTCAATTAGTACATAAAGAGAAACTAAAAACAACGTAGAAAATTTTAGTAATGCAAAATTGATGGAGTCCGATATAAAAAAAGCTGTCAGACGGCAAAATTATTGTTTAAATAATGTGTCTTAGATGGGGATGTATATAGATTTTCTTGCTTAATTTCTCAGAGTTGGATTGAATAGAGAATTGTGGCTGTCAGAATGACACTTAATTAAAAGGGAACATTATTTGGATTGCTGTTTTTGTAGTTGACTGATGATAGAGTGGTCTGGAATAAAAGATTTATATGCTTGGTTAAAAGTAGTTGTTAAATCATCAATGGATGCTTTGCAAGCCATTTCTCGAAAACACCTCCATGGGTGGGATTGGACCATCCATTGTTGCCTAAGCAAACAGTTACGGAGCTAGCCTCATGTTAAACATACAAAAAAATTAGTCTTCAGAGATTTCTAATTGGTATTTGGGGGGAAACGGATGTTACTGGATGACTTTTCTTCTATAAATTGGACGATGTGTAGTCTGTACTCTATGATCTGATGACAGAGTGGCTTCTTGTACTCCATATATTCCAAATTCTGCAGAGCTCTCTTGGTTTATTTCCCATATGAGAACCAGAAAATTTTAGTAATGCAAACATGCTGGATCTGATGTAAAACAGCTGTGAGAATGCTTCTAACCTGGCCATATAAATCACATCCTTTGGTCTGAATATCATATGCTACAATTCCCATCCATAACAATTTGTTAATATTTTCAAGTTCAATGGCACCTGCAGTGTAGAACACAGAGCAACCAAGTAATGAGTCAATAAATAACATGTAACACTCTTAGGCAAATCCCATGTCACAAACATATATGAACGACAATAATGTATTCACACAACTCCATCCTTGTATTCTTAGGCGTGCATGGAAACTGAAGCCCAAGCTTATGACCTGAAATTAATAAACGGTTCAAATCTGACCAATCAACACATTGACCAGTCCTTTGACCAGGTTAAGGCCTAATTTAATTCTAAAAACATTGCTTTGATATCCATCCAGATTCTAAGATAGACAAATTAGCCTGTCCCAACAAAATAAAGCCAAAATGGGTAAGCTACAGTACGTCTCCTCCCCCCTGTTTCAAAGTTTGCTTGTTCCCGCTTCTGGGTCCTCTTCCTCTTCCTGTGCCTGAGCTCTTTCCTCCGACATTCTTGGTCGGCCATTCTTCTCCCTCCGACCGGCCGGCCGGCCTTGGGCTGGTCTGTTCTGGTTTTTCTCCTTGGCTGTTTCGTCTTGTGAATGCGTGAGTGGCCGTGAGCTTCCTCTGGTTCTTGGGTCGTGCTTTCTTGGTTGGTGCTTTAGGCTCCTCTGTGCGGTGCGTGGCGTCCTGGTAGGCTCTCTTATCCTCTCTTCTCTCCTCTTCTCCCCCCTGGTCGTTGCTTAGGTTGCTCTGGTTGTGGTGTGTGGCGTCTTTAGCTGTGTGTGCGTGCTTGTCTGTTGTGTGTGTTCAGTTAGCTTTGGTTTTTCTTCTGCTTTGTCGGCTGTGTGTGGTTGCTTGTGGTGTGTGTGAGTCTGTGTTTCCTGTGCTATTTTGGTTTGGCTAGTGTGCTTGTGTTGTGTGTGGTGGCTGGTTAGTCTTTGCAGGTGACATGGCTACACCGTCCAATGCTTCGGGTGGTGGCGGTTTGGGTGTCTCTTCAGTGTCAAGTGGTGAGCCTTGTGTTTTGAATCAGTGCATGGAGGTGGGGGCCACTTCACGTCCGTGGAACAAGCTTTTTAATAATAAAAAAATGGGTTCTGAATTGGAATATTTTCCGCCTTCGGGTGCCTCCAAAGGTGGAAAATGTATGGTTGAGTTGCCTGAGGAGCTTGCCAATGAGGGAGCGAAGAGATGGGAAACATGTGCGGTTGGTTTTTTTCTTGGTAGAAGGCCACCGTTTCTATTGGTCAGAAAATTTGCTGAAAGAATGTGGGGCAATAAAGGGCTGACTGAGGTGACTTCTAATGGTCAAGGTATGGTCATCTTTAAATTTAAGGGGGTGGAAGACTTTAATGGAATCCTTGATGATGACCCGTGGTATATTGGAGGCCAACCTCTGTTCCTTAGGAGATGGTCGAGAAACTTTTCCATGGTAGCTGAGGAGATAAAGACAGTCGCGGTGTGGGTCAGGATCTTTGGAATTCCTTTAGAGTTTTGAAACCCGAAAGGTTTCAGTTATATTGCTAGTGGTATAGGGAGGCCTCTTAGACTTGATACGGTTACTGAGGAAGGTTCTCGGTTAGACTTTGCAAGAATCAATATAGAGATGGAACTTGAGAAAGCTTTTCCAAATTCATTAGAGATCAAGCTTCCAAATGGGAAAGTTATTGAATTGAAGGTTGACTATGCTTGGCGGCCTATCAAATGCCTCTCCTGTAATGTGTATGGCCATGCGCGCGAGGAGTGCAAAGTAGGCAACCAAAGTATGGGGTTCGTTAGGAAGGCGCAAAGAGACCCTGGTCAAATGAGGTACGAAAGAGCACGAGGAGGTCTTAATGTTCAACTCGCTTGCAAAGGAGTGGGAAAAGGAGGAATTGAGAAAAAGAAAGATAATGATAAGAAAAATGAGGAAGTAAGGAATAATCCTCAATTAGGCTGAGATAACAGGTTTCAAGTGTTGGGGGAAGCTATAGAGGAAGAAGGGATCCGCATTGTGGATGGTGAGATTATAGAAGGGGACAGGAAGTTTGATCACTTGGAAGAATCTTACCCTTCTTTTGAGCCTAGTGAAGAAGTGGGGCCGAGTACAAACAAGACTGATAAGAATGAGCCCCCCAAGGACAACATAGAAGTAGATAAAAGGGTTGACAATGAGGAGACTAATGTGAGGGTTGAACAAGAGAAGGAAAGAGAGGAGATAGGAAAATATTCCCAAGTAAAACCGTTTGGTAAAGGTATTGTTGTGAATGAGATGGAGGTCAAGCTTAAGGAGTTCAAAAAGGAGCAAAAAGGAAATAAAAAGAAGAGTGGGAAAAAAGGGGGGAGTAGTTCTCTTGCAATTAAGATTAATGGTTAATTTGGCTTCTTGGAATATTAGGGGTTTAAATTCCCCTTTAAAGCAGAAGGAGATTAGGAAGCTAATTAGAAGTAGTTCTCTTGACATTTTGGCGATCTTGGAAACGAAAGTTAGAGAGAGTAATAGTGAGAATGTTAAACGCAACATTAATGGAGATTGGCATTGGGTGAATAACTATAGCGAGTGTCAAAGGGGTCGAATATGGGTTTTGTGGAATAATAATAGAATAAGAATGAGGATCCTTGAGAGGAAAAAGCAATATATTCATTGTGAGATTGAGACTATACTTACTGGAGATAGATTTGTGGCTACCTTTGTGTATGGAGATAATGGATACATTGAGAGAAGAAGCCTATGGGAAGACATAATAAGAATTAGTAATAACACTAATAAAGGCCCTTGGGTGATTATGGGTGACTTCAATGCGATTAGGAAGAGAGACGAGAAAATTGGTGGCACTAACCAGTGGAGTGACCGGGATGAGGAGTTTAATGACTGTTGTAATATTGGATGCCTTGATGATTTAAGACTTATTGGGCCAAGTATGACTTGGAGTGACATGAGTGAAGGGCTTTTTAGGATTACGTGCAAGTTGGATAGAGTTTTGGTGGGTGATAATTGGCTTGACAAATTCCCCAATGCGATTGGAACTGTCCTGCCCAATGGCATCTCTGACCACTGCCCTCTTGTGGTGCGCTGTGATGGCAATACGGGAGGTCAAAAGTGCCCATTCAAATTTTTTAATTTTTGGGCTTCTGATTCTCGTTTCTTGCCCTTGGTTAAAAAGTGTTGGGATACAAGAATTGATGGTAACCCAATGTTCAGGCTGGTCAGAAAGTTAAAATTGGTTAAAGGCAACTTGAGAGTGTTGAATAAGGAAGAATTCTGGAACATCTCTGAGAGGGTCAAACTTGCTAAGGAAAAACTGTATGCTGTTCAAGCTAGAATTCTTAATGACCCTCTTAATGAGAGACTTGTGGAAGAAGAAAAGGATCTTGCTAGAGCTTATCAGAAAATTAGTTGGAAGGAAGAGTCTATGCTTAAACAAAAGTCCAGAATTAAATGGCTAAAAGAGGGTGACCAGAACACTAGCTATTTTTTCAAGTGCTTCAAGAGTCGCACGAACAGAAATGCCATTAGAGCAATAAGGGATGAGAACGACAATTTGGTTTATGAGAAAGACCTTATTCGTGACACTCTGGTGGGGCACTTTAATAATATGTTATCCAAAGATGATCAGGACTCTAGTAGGGATAACATGCCCAGATTATTTGATATTAGAATCTCGGTTAATACGGCCCTCAATATGATTAAGGAGATCTCTGAGGAGGAGGTGAAAAGTACCATCTTTTCTATGGATGACAATAAGGCTCCTGGCCCGGATGGTTTTGGTGCTAAATTTTACAAGGTGGCTTGGGAAATTGTTGGGCAAGACGTGTTTGAAGCGGTCAAGTATTTTTTTGATAGTGGATCCCTTCTTCGTGAAATCAATTGTACAATCCTTGCCTTAGTTCCTAAATGTGACAACCCTACTTATGCTAAAGACTTCAGACCCATTGCTTGTTGTAATTTGATTTATAAGTGCATCTCTAAAATCCTTGCCAACAGATTGAAAGGTGTCCTTCCTGACTGTGTGAATAGAGCTCAAGCTGCCTTCATTAAAGGGAGGAAAATTGGTGATAATATTCTGTTGTGTAATGAGTTGCTCAATAAATATCATAGGGATGTTGCCAATAGGAAGAAGTGTGCCATAAAGATTGACTTGATGAAGGCCTATGATATGGTTAATTGGGAGTTTGTTTTAGCTTGTTTAGGGAGACTTGGATTTCACCCCAAGTTTATTCATTGGATTAAAGAGTGTATCACGTCACCCATGTTTTCCATCTGTATCAATGGAGAATTGGAAGGATTTTTCAAGAGTTCAAGAGGATTAAGACAGGGCGATCCTATTTCCCCGTACCTTTTTGTCATAGTTATGGAAGCTTTTGGTAGGATTCTGGAAAGAGAGGTTTTGAAAGGGAAATTTGAGTACCACTGGAAATGGAAGGAGAACAAAATTACCCACTTGTGTTTTGCTGATGACTTGATTTTGTTTTGCAAAGCAGAGGAGAAGTCCATTAGAACTTTCAAGGATGCTCTAGATACTTTCCACAAATGGTCGGGTTTGAGAGCCAATAGAGAGAAGAGTAACATCTTTCTGTCAGGTGTGCGTAAAGATGAGAGGAGTAGACTTATCAATGTCCTTGGGTTTGGTGAGGGTTCTTTCCCTTTCAGGTATCTTGGAGTCCCGATGGTGTCTTCCAAGATTTCTGATGCTGAGTGTAGACCGCTTATTAATAAAATCATCGGTCGAATCTTATCTTAGAAGAGCAGATTCCTTTCATATGTGGGTAGACTAGTTCTTGTGAAATCTATCCTTTTTAGTTTTCAGGTGTTTTGGGCGACTCATCTTTTCCTTCCTAATAAAGTTCTTAAGGAAATTGATACTAAACTAAGGAACTTTTTCTGGAGTGGGGGGGAGGTTAACTCTGGAAAAGCTAAAGTCGCTTGGGATGAGGTCTGTAAGCCATGTGTAGAGGGTGGTTTAGGAATTAAAAAAAGTAAAGAGTGGAACAAGGCTGCTATGGCACAACATGTATGGAATATTGTTCGTAGGGATAGATCCTCCATATGGGTTGATTGGGTTAGCAAAAACAGAGTCAAGGATAAGAGTTTTTGGAATATCCAATGCAGTAGTGATAGTCCGTGGTGGTGGAAGAAACTCCTTAAGTTGAGAGATGAAATGCAAACCAGGGTTGGATGTGTAATTGGTAATGGTGAGGACACTTTCCTTTAGTGGGATAACTGGCACCCCCATGGCCCCCTTGCTAAAAAGTATGGTGATAAAATTATTCATGACTCGAGGATTAGGAAGAATGCGAAAGTCCAGGAGATCATTGAAGAAGGAGAATGGAAATGGCCAGTGGCTAGATCTCGTGAGATGGTTGAGGTGAAAGTAGCTATGCTTTGTATTCCTACAGGGGGACAAGATAGGGTTATTTGGAAGCCAAGTGGGGATGGCAAGTTTTCCATAAATTCTGCTTGGAATGAGTTTAGAGAGAAGAATGTCTTGGTGGATTGGGCTCACCTTATTTGGCACAAGAAGTTCATTCCTAGACACGCCATAATTTTGTGGCTCGCTTTGAGGAGGAGGTTGACCACACGTGACAAGTTACAAAGGTATGGACTATGTTCTAATACTACTTGTGTGTTGTGTGATATGCATGATGAAAACATAGATCACCTTTTTTTTCATTGTTCTTACAGTCAGTTTATTTGGTGTGAAATTCTTAACCAGAGCAATTTGAGTTACAGGGACCAAGGGTGGGACGAATATATTAAGGGGATTTCAAAAGAGTGGAAAGGGAATTCGCTTAGGGCTACCATAGCTAAGATGAGCCTAGGTGCGGTGGTTTACAGTATATGGCGAGAGAGAAATAATAGAGTCTTCTCGAGGGGTGCCTTGCCTAAAGAGAGGGTTTGTGTTAATGTAAGGAAAGTCATTAGAGATAGAGGAGCGGAGTTGAGTAGCTTTCCTATCTCTAACCTCAATAGAATTCTTGCTAGTTGTTGGTCGCTTCCTTTGTGTATCTTTAAAAAACCATGAGTTTGTTTTTTTATGAAGAGGGGAGGGAAGGTTACTGGAGCCTTGAGAGAAACAATTTTGAGTGGATGAGGTCTATTAAGAAAGATGTCAGTGTGAATAATAAGGGTTTTAGGTTTGCCGCTAGTTGGTGGGAGAGTTGGAGAGTCTTTTTGGAGGTGGTTGCCAAGCTTAGTGGGAAGGATATGATTATTACTAACAACTTCTTTGTTTTGCAGGGCTTATTCTTTTTTCTAATCTTGTTTTGTTGGACCTATCCCTTGAGACCAAGCTTGCTTACCATAGCCATTAACCAAGATTATCAATTATGGACATTAGTCACTTGTGTTAAGATGTGTGGTTTCTTTTGGCTTAAAAGGCCTAGACATCATGGAAGATTTTTTGGTCTTAAAAGCATAATCACTTGGCTTGGGAGTTATCTTTCTTGGTGGTTCCTTTGCGCTTTTGAGCGGTCCTCCCATCCATGGTGGCTGCAGTTACATCACCATTTGTGGGGAGCTTTAAAGGCTTTACTTGGCAAGGCTATGGGCAAGAAGAGGGCAGCTTGGAGCTATCTTGGTTATAATGCACAAGTTACTAGTGCATGGCATCTTAAGCTCATTGGTTCCAACATGCTTTCCTCCATCCATGGGCTTTTTAAGGAAGGTGATTTGAGCTTCAGTTGGCAGGAGGGTAATTACACATGCGGGGATTGGTTCGCCATGTTTTGGACCTCCGTAAGGCTGCAAAAATCCAGTTTTTGCCTAGTGGAAGGATTTTCAAGCTTTACTCTAGGTTTGCATGTCAATTTGAAGGAAATCAAGGTGGATCCCCCCTCCCGGACCTTAGAAATGCTGTACCATCATAGTTACACATTTGTGAAGTTGAAGGGCAGCTTTCGGACATCGTTTCAAGCCCTTTTGCAGTTCTTTAAATCTGGAAATCCAGATTTACTGTTCACGGGCACTATTCCTGTGAACAGTAAATTCTGGAAAATTTTCCAGGTTAGGCTGAGTTTTTCCCCTGTTTTGAGCTGCAAATCAACCACCATTGTAGAGCAGTTTTTCGAAGGGACTAAAGTCAAGGCTTTCCTATGCATTCAAGCTTCCTTTCAAGGGCTTAAACCATGGTTAAAGGTTGCTAAATTAATGGATACACAATGGAATATAAAGGAAAAAAATCAGCATCATGGATGCAACTTGGTGGCTATGGTGTTGGAGTTCTTGCCTCTGAGCCTGGCTGCCTCTTCCCCATGTGCAAAAGTTTCTACTCCAGCTAGGAATAATGAGTCTGCAATATGGAATGAATTATTTTCAAGACTTGTGGGATACCTGGTTTGGCTAGAATTTAGATTAGAAAGGGGCTCTATCGCGACTTCATGGATATTCATATGTATATGATTGTAAAATGTTGTAATTAGCTTTTAGTTTTAGTTTGTTTGTTCTTCTTTGGCTTTATTTGACTCTTGATCTGTTCTCTTAGATTCTATCTTGACAGGAGCCTAGATAGATTTTCAAGATGATCGATCGGAGTTATCATAGTCTCTTGTTTTGTTGTTTGGTTTGCGGGCGATTTTTTGTTGCTGCGCTTAGATTGTATCGGGTTCGCCCGTTGGTTTTCCTTTTATATATTCTTTTACTTACCAAAAAAAAAAAAAAAAAAAAAACAAAATAAAGCCAGAATAGGGACACTTAAAAAGCAATGACAGGACCATGCATGCTACCTAATAGATGAAGTCTTTCATCGTTGACTTGAGACGTATAAACAACTCTCGAAATGTGATAATTCAAAGCAAAGAGGATACAAATTAGTTTCACATTATCAGTCATCAAAGAGGGTCCCTGCTAATTTCTGAAAAGGATCAAGTTTTATAATTTCAACATTGCCAAATAATAATTATATATTTTTGCTAGATACAGAAAGTGAATCAGATAATCTGTTGTAGAAGTCTAACTACATATAATAAAGTAATTTATCTAAGAGAAAAGGGCTTGGGAAAGATCAAATACTCTGAAAAGTCTAAGTTGGTGCCTGTCAAAAAGTTGTGTGAAAGAAAATAATTGACTTGTGAAGACACAATTCAAAGATCTAGGCAGATGTTTCAAGTTACAAGTTGCATTTTGAAAGGGATTCATGTTGAAATTTTCAAAGCTATACTAATTTTCTCTTCAATTAACTTCTTCTATGGTGGAGGGCCTGGGATCAGCGAAATTAATTATCTTTGTAATCCTCATGCCAAATCATGATCAAGTAAACGGTTACGGTTTAGGTCAATATAAACAAATTGATTTCCTCTCTCTTTCTTGGCTCCTTTGAAGCAAAGCCGTAAGGGTAACGAAGGTTATCATCATCAGTCAACAATGAGGGTCCTGCTAATTTCTAAAGAGGCTCCGGTTTTATAGGTGAACCACTGCCAGATAATACTGATATTTTTGCTAGATATTAAGAGTAATCAGATAAAATGTATTCTTTAGAAGAAGAATATTGAAATAATATATCTACATATAATAAAATAATTAAACTAAGAGAAAAAAAGCTTTGGAAAAATCAAATACTTGAAAAGTCCAAGTTCATACCTGTCAAAAGGTTGTGTGAAAGAAATTAATTGCTTGTGAAACCCAGTCGAAATATTACTTAATTTTCAATCACGTACTTAAATTCAGTTGAAACCAATATGCACGTAATTCCAAGTGGACAGTTACAAGTTGAATTTTGAAAAGGATTCATGATGAAAATTCAAAGCTATACTAATTTCCTCTTTAATTAACTTCTTCTATGGTGGTGGGACAGGATTCAACGAAATGAATTAACTCCGTAATCTTCAAGCAAAATCATGATCAAGTGAACTGACAAGTAGCTTAGGGTTTTAGATCTCTGGCATGACACCTTTTAACTGTAAATCATGAGATTAACAAAGTTTAAGGTAGATGCTATCCCTTCTGTATGAGGTGAATCTGATGGGAATGCTGGAGAATTAGAAGCTGAGGTGGCACTGGTTTCTTGCCACTGGAACAAGCTGAGCTGGATGCTTTTTGAACAATGTAAATTGTGACAACTCTTATTACATTGCAGCATAATTTAGGTGTAATATGTATTGTCTTGTCTTGATAAATTATTAGGTAAGGTTAGGTTTATTTGTATGGTTAAAATGTATTGGTTAAGTACCAAAGTATGGGGCTGCACTAATGGAACCTGAAATGTTAATGTGAAAGCTGGCTTTTTGTAATATATATGCCATTGAATGAAAGGAAAAGAGAGAGTCTTTCTTGCATTCCAGCAAGCAAAAGTCTTTGGTCCCAGTTTACATTTTGAATTCCTTTATACAATTAAAGAAAAAGCCTCTTAAGCTCAAGACCATCAGAATCAAGGCAACATCAACAACAACATTTCCTTCAATTCTTGTATTTGATCAAACAAGATTATAGCTACTTTTTCAACTTGGTTTCCGGGCCAGGCGTTCATAACCAATAACATCAATGAACCAACAAACATAGTTAAGTTGACTTAGAGGTAAGCGAAAGGTGACAATTCAACAGCACCATAATGCTTACCAGTAACAGAAATGAAACAGTACTGAAGGAAAAATACACTATATATGGCTTCCGTTAATTGATGTTCTCATGCACATTTCTTTTCTTTCATAGTTTACATAAAGCAATGAAACCAACCATGAATCTTACTACTGCCCTTCTTTTTCTTGAGTTACTTGTTATAGCAATCAATAACATCGGCTTCTGCAACGGAAGTTCTTATATTGGTTGCATTGAAAGCGAGAGAAAAGCTCTTCTAAGGATCAAGCAAGATTTCATTGATTCTTCAAACCGGCTTGCCTCTTGGACTGGTGCAGGAAATTGCTGTGGATGGGCTGGTATTGTCTGTGATAACTTGACAGGCCATGTCCTTGAGCTCAAACTTCAAAGTCCTATTGACCCAATCGATTTTGAGTATGCATCTCAGGCTGAGATTGATGCTTATTACAAATCAAAGTTGGGCGGTAAGGTAAGTCCTTCCTTGCTCGATTTAAAGCAACTGGTTCGTTTGGACTTGAGTCTTAATTCTTTCGAAGGAATTCAGGTTCCAAAATTTCTTGGTTCTCTAAGGAATTTAAGATACCTTAATCTCTCTGAAGCTGGATTCGGAGATATAATCCCTCACCAAATTGGAAATCTCTCTAATCTGCAATTTCTGGACCTCAGTAATAACACTTCGTTGTATGCTGAAGATCTTAGTTGGTTGTCTCGTCTTTCTTCTCTAAATCACCTCGACTTGACTCATGCAGATCTTAGTAAAGCATCTGATTGGCTATCTGTGATAAATCATCTTCCTTCTTTGGAAGTTTTACGGCTTTCATATTGTCAAATCCCTCATCTTCCCTCATTACAAATTGCTAATTTGTCTTCTCTTCGAATCCTGGATCTTTCTGAAAATTTCTGTGATAATTTGTTGGTTCCTAGCTGGGTTTTTGAGCTGAGTCATTTAGAGCATCTTGATCTAAGTTATAATAGTTTCGGAGGCGCCATTCCGGATGGATTTCAAAACTTAACTTCTCTTAGATCTTTGAATGTGGCTTTTAATGCTTTCAATTATTCAATACCCGAGTGGCTGTACACATTTAATGATCTTGAGTTCCTTTCTCTTCAGTGGAATATGTTTCAAGGTATTATTCCACATGGTCTAGGGAACCTGACTTCTGTCAAAGTAATTTTCCTGTCATATAATTATGAACTTGAAGGGAGAATTCCAAGATCATTTGGGAGTCTTTGTAACTTGAGTGCGATTTCATTGATAGATGTCAACATGAGTCAAGAGGTATCTGAAATTTTAGATGTTTTTTCAGGATGCGTTTCAGAGAAACTTGAGTCATTGGACTTGACAAACAGTCAACTTTCAGGTAATTTAACCAATCAACTTGGGAAATTTAAGAACCTGAAGACCCTAAATCTGAGAAACAACTCCATTTCAGGTCCTATTCCTTCTGCTTTGGGAGAACTTCCATCGTTGGTAACTCTAGATCTTTCTCATAATAAATTGAACAGTTTCATTCCGTTATCTTTGGGAAACATGTCATCCCTGGAACATTTAGATCTTTCATCTAACAACTTGAACGGACCTCTTTTCCCAATTCATTTTGTAAACCTCACTAAACTGTCCTTCTTCTATGCATCTAAGAACACCCTAAAGATGGAAGTCTATCCTGATTGGACACCACCTTTTCAACTTCGAGTGTTAGGATTGAGATCCTGTCTTTTAGGGCTTCAATTCCCATCTTGGGTTCTTTCACAAAAAAAATTAGCACATTTGGATATATCCAACTCAGGAATTTCAGATGTTGTTCCTAATCAGTTTTGGAAATCCATTTCTGGCTATAATTATCTGAACCTTTCTCATAATCAGATCTATGGCCAGATCCCAAACTTGATAGAGGCTAATCAACTTGAGTCTCTTGACTTAAGTTCGAACAATTTTTCAGGTCCAGTGCCACGGTTATCATTCCAGGTATTTGGACTTGATGTTTCAAACAATGCTTTGTCAGGATCCCTTTTTCATTTCTTGTCTTGTGGGACAAATGAATCAAAGGAATTTCGGGTTCTCAATTTTGAAAACAATTCTTTATCCGGAGAATTACCTGATTGTTGGATGAATTGGACTTACTTGTGGGTTCTCAATTTGAACAACAATAATTTTTCTGGTAATCTTCCGACCTCTCTCGGATTTTTGCCTTCTATTCAGTCATTGCATGTTCGCAAAAATCATTTCTCAGGAATGATACCAGTGTCCCTAAAAAATTGCAAAACTTTAGTAGCACTTGACATTGGTGAAAACGAGTTTGCTGGAAATGTGCCAGTATGGATTGGAGAAGAATTACCGAAGATGCTATTTCTCAACCTTCGTTCAAACAAGTTCCAGGGCCCTTTCCCGATGGAGCTTTGTCGTTTAGCTTCTTTGCAAATTCTGGATCTTGCATACAACAATCTTGTTGGAACCATACCAAGATGTGTCAATAATTTCAGTGATATGGTGGTGTTGAATAATTCTGCTGGCCAACTTATAGAATACCGTATTAATTACGGCAACTTTCTGGAGGATGCATTACTTGTGATGAAAGGGAAGATGGTAGAATATAATACCATTCTTAATTTGGTAAGAATTATTGACTTGTCTAGCAATAATTTTTCAGGAAAGATTCCTGTGGAAGTCACAGATCTTGGAGCATTGCAATCATTGAATTTATCTCACAATTCTTTCACTGGAAGAATTCCGGAGAATATTGGTGCTATGAACTCATTAGAATCTTTAGATCTGTCTCACAACCAACTTTACGGTGAAATCCCACATAGCATCACAAGTTTGTCATTTTTGAGTCGACTGAACTTTTCCAATAACAAGTTGATTGGAAAAATCCCAGTAGGCACTCAACTTCAGAGCTTGGATGCATCTTGTTTTTCCGGCAATGAACTTTGCGGATCTCCGCTTCCAGATTGTTTTCAAGCTGCTCCAACACCACAGTCTGAAAGTGGGGGACGAAAAGCTGATAAGGAACATGAGGTGGATTGGTTCTACGTTAGCATGGCACCTGGATTCGTGGTGGGCTTTTGGATCATAATAGGTCCTTTAGCTTTTAACAGAAGGTGGAGATATAAGTACTGTCACTTCCTGGATTGCCTAGGGGAAAAATTCCGTTCTGTTTTGGGAATCTGCAGCTAGATTTATTATGCCTTAGGAGCTCCTTCATTTTATGTACCTCAATAATGTAAGATTGTATTACAATAAACAAAAGATCATAATTTTTGAAATCCTGCATTACTTGATTAATTGATTCCATTCATTCTCTAATTCCTTCCAAAAAAGGGATGACCCAACTTGTTGGACTCAAATGTGGCTAAGAATTCAACATCTCCTAATTCAGATAGTGCAAGAAAATAATCACCGATAGTAATTAACTTAATACTTTTAGTTTATTTGATTTTAAAGCTCTGCAAGCAGTATGATAACAGAAAAATTAAAAGCCTCCGGCCAGTTTTCTGTCAATACATTTTAGACCATTCATGTTCCTGTTTCTTGTGTGATGATTTCCTACGTGTAACAGCAACTTATACACATACCATCTTTATATTGAATTTCATCAGGATTTCTCATGAAAATTTTTTCTTTGGAGATCAAATACTGTTAGGATGGTTGAGGTTATTGTTGCCTTTTATTTTTTGCTAATGTACAGCAGCTGTGCTCTGCCATAATAGTTGAGTTTTGATACATCAAATGAGTGATAAACCATGTTTTTTGCTACTTGTAATGCAAGTTATGTTGTCATTAATTAAGGTATGGTTTTGTATACTAATAGATATATAAAAAGGTTGTACATGAATCAAATGAATGAAGGAATGCATTTTTTTCAAATTTATCTTCAGCTCTCTAAGATTTTCTTCATTTTTTCCTACAGCTTTCAGGTTTAACAAAGTTCATTTTATCTCCACTCCTTCTCATAACTACATAACAAATACCACTGTCTTGGATGTTCTTCTCATTCACAGACCGAAATGAAACCAACAATCAGGGTTATTTAAAATGGGTCATTCTCATTAGGAGTTCTCATGACAAATCTTTCTTCGCAGCTCAATGGCCTTTCATTTTCGAATGTATCAATTACTGCAGAAAATTTTATTTACATTAAGTGGAACATGGCTTTTTCAACTAACAGAGTTGTTGGTTTAGTTTCCCTCCTATATGGAGGATGGCGCAAGTCCTTTTGTTTCACTTGGATGATTTTGTATTAAACCTAAGTGATGGTGGTTTTGGAGTAATGGAGAAGAGGCCCACCATTTTGTAGCCTATTTTTGATGTCTTGGCATATTGGTTATTTTTGCAACTTTTGAGGGTTTCTTTTGGCTTCTTAAATTGCGTTCCTTGGGCTGAAATAAAAATTGAAGGAAGCAGCGTGGTTTTCCCGAGAGACGTGCGGTAGAAAAGTGAGAAAGAAAATTTTATCAATTTTTGATCAGACGGACAATGGTATGATAAAATATCATCAAATTGAGCTGAAACTTTGTAGACTAGTTGAGGACTTACATACCCAAATTCTGGATTTTATCTTCAAGGCTGGTTTTTGCTCAGATTTCAGAAAGATAATTTTTTCACTTTCCCTTCTTATTTGGTTTTTATTGACTTAGGTGATAATTATGATAGATTTTTTGATTCAAATATATGATATTTGAAATATATATTAATGTATTTGTTTCTAATTGATTATTAGAAAACTCTTTGGTATAATTTTTATTAACATTTAAAAGAGCTTTCAGGTGGACTTCGATTCTGTGGTTTTTTCCTTTAAACCGAAGGATTTCCATGTAATAACTTCTTTCCCAATAAGAGAAAGACTCCAGTCTTCCACTATAGTCTGTGGACCTTTGAGCTGACAGACTTTGCCAAAAAAAAAAAAAAAAAAATCCTCCGTCACACCTTCAACTTGTTTACTGGGAACATGGCTTTTCAAACTGACAATTGATAAGTCTCTAATTAGGGGAAGACTCCAAGTCTTCCTCTATCTTCCGCGGTCCTTTGATTTATTCATTTAAAGTGTCTTCCTGATTCACCCTGTTAGAGTCAAGCACACATGAATTGAATGAAAACATAGACAGCATAAATATTAAAAGCAAAAATTATTACATATAAAATGATAAACCAATTTGCAATTGCTAATAAATATGTCATTCGGCTTTCATCATGTAGTAGAATATATAATTTTATAAGATTGGGTATCTTTAATGTTGTAGAGAGAATCAGTCAAAACAAAAGGAATTTTTCAGCTTAGAAAATAGTTCTCTATTTGTAGCTTTAGTATAGATGATAGTTCAATCTAATTATCCCTAAAAATTTTGAGGAAACTCCAGCAAACTGGCTTCTATTCACAACATAGATTGCACTATGTCATCTTTCATTGCTGCTTAAACGACTTGTCGTAGGCTAATTATGACCTGACAGACTATAAACAAACTCATAGTACATATTTTCGTTGCTTCCGCTACTTATGCTTCAATAATTTAACAATGTCAAAATCCTCAGACATGCCTTTGCGTTCTTAAGTGGAACATGGCTTTTTCAACTAACAGAGGAAGACTCCATGTCTTGCACTATCATTTGTGGACCTGTGAGCTGACAGACTTTGAAACATAAAAGTTACTGTTTTCATTTTTTACACTATTTCTTCAATAGTTCAAGAGTGTCAAAATCCTGAGTCACACCTTTACGTTTGTTCAGTGGGATCATAGCTTTTTCAACTAATAATTGGGAAGACTCAAATTAGTGGAAGACTTCAGGTCTTCCACAATCACCTGTTTCGGTCAAGCACGGACAGGGACAGCATAAAAATTAACAGCAAAAATTATTACCAAAATAAAATAATAAACAAATTCGCAATTACTAGTTAATGTCTTTTGGCTTTGATTATGTAGCAGAATATAGATTTTATTTTATAAGAACTCAGTTACATGTCAAGGCTAGCCATGGGCAGATATACCAAGCTCTTGGATGTTCTTCACATTCACATTATAATATCTATTTACAGAAATGAAAGCAATAATGTGGGTTATTGTTGCCTCTCTTTTCCTTCATATAGCAGCCATCAATCTTGGCTTCTGTAATGGAAGTTACGGCCACTCTTACTTGCATGGCTGTATCGAAAGTGTGAGACGAGCACTTTTAGGGTTTAAGCATGATCTCAAGGATTCTCCCAGACGTCTTGCCTCTTGGACTACTGATAATGGAGATTGTTGTACCTGGTTGGTGTTCTCTGCCACAACTTCACCGGCCATTGAAGGAGAATACTGGAAGATAATAAGCTGAAATGACAAGGCATATATACAGCAGGATCAAGCTGAGCTGGGTGGTTTTGGTTAATGTTATTAGTGACAACTCTTACTATAATTTACCTTAATTTGGTGTAGTAGAGTGTGGTATTGGTTTTGATAAATTATTAGGTAATGTTAGGTTGAAAAGTATGGACATATTGTATCAATACAGTACCAAGTATGGTGCTGCATTAATTAAAGCTTAGGCAACAAGTTTGAGCCTTGTATATGTAATATATAAGCTGGTGAATGGATAAGAAAAATCTGTCTCTGGAATGTTATAATTTTAATCATGTTTTCCTGCTATTTTTCAGAACATAAGAAAACTCTCTCTTCCAAAATACCATCAGTGGTATCAAAGCCTGAATATCCTTCAAGGCCTGTGAATTGAGGAGGAGAATATACAATCTGAAGAAAAGAAGGAAATAGAACCTGTCTAATATGGCTTCAAGCAGTTTCAATGGTGGTCAGCCTCCTGTCTTCAATGGTGAAAACTATGGTGCATGGTCAGTGACAATGAAAGCATATTTGAGAGCATTTGATCTATGGGAAGTTGTGGACACTGGAAAGGAAGCAGCACCTCTGCCAGATAATCCCACAGTAAATCAGATCAAGTATCACTCAGAAGAGGTGGCAAAAAGGTATAAAGCATTATCTTGTATTCATTCAGTTGTATCTGAAGCCATTTTCAGCAAGATAATGACCTGTGAAACAGCCAAAGAAGCATGGGATAAACTCAGATTTGAGTTTTATGGCAGTGAGAAATCAAGGAAGATGCAAGTACTCAATCTTAAGAGGGAATTTGCTCTCTTGAGAATGAAGGAAACTGAACAGGTTAAGGACTATATAGACAGGTTAATGAAGACTGCAAATCAACTTACCTTACTTGGAGAAGAGGTCACTGAAACTAAACTGGTAGAACACATTCTGGTGAACTTACCAGAAAAATTTGAACCAAAAATTTCTTCCCTTGAAGACTCCATGGACTTAACCAAGTTGACAATGCAAGAGCTTTCTAACTCATTACAAGCAGTAGAGCAAAGGAAAGCATTTAGAGAGGGAACTGAACTTGGCAGTGAAGGAGCTCTTATGGCAACTCAAAAGGGAAAGACTTTTCCTGCTGGAAATATACATAAACAAACATACAAGAAGGACAAGAGAAACAATCCTGAGTATAAGCAGAAGTTGAAAAGAGGAAAATATCCTCAATGTAGTCACTGCAAGAAGTCCAACCATGCAGAAATTCATTGCTGGTTCAGACCTGGGATACAATGCAGATCATGTAAAGAATATGGACATATAGAAAGAGTGTGCAAGAACAAAAACAGCCAACATAAACCTCAAGCTCAAGTGGTGGAACAACAGCAGCAGGATACCCTTCATCAAGAAGAACAATTATTTGCTGCTAGTTGTCATGAAATGGCTACTGAAGAACAAGTCTGGTTGCTGGACAGTGGGTGTTCAAATCATATGTCTGCAAATGAGAAGTTATTTGTAAGCATGGAGAAACTTAATGATGCTAAGGTGAAGATAGGAAATGGGCAGCTAGTACCAGTGAAAGGAAGAGGAAAGGTTGCCATACACACTTCACAAGGTACAAAATTTATCTCAAATGTCTTGTATGTACCTGAAATAGCATTAAATCTTCTTAGCATTGGACAAATGACTGAAAAAGGCTATACATTTGAGTTTAAAAGTAAATATTGTATTATAAGGGATGACCAGCAAAAGGAAGTTATGCAAATACAAATGGTAAACAGAAGCTTTCTTTGTGATTTAAGCAAGATACAAGCTCAAGCTTTCACCAGTTCACTGTCTGAAAATGATGTGTGGCATAAAAGATTAGGCCACTTTCATGCAGATGGTGTAAATTTGTTAGCTAGAAAGAATTTGGTGACAGGTATACCAAAGTTCCAGATCAGTTCCAGTGTGTGTAAGGCTTGCGAGCAAGGAAAAAATGCAAGACTGCCATTCCCTCAAGCAGCAACTATGAGAGCTGAAGAAAAACTCCAACTGGTTCACACTGATGTGTGCGGACCAATGCAAACCTTGTCCTTAAATAATTCCAAATATTTTCTAATATTTATAGATGACTTCTCTAGGTTTTGTTGGGTGTATTTTCTGAAATCAAAATCTGAAGTGATAACCATGTTCATTATATTTAAGCAACTAGTAGAGAATCAAAGTGGAAAGAAAATCAAGATCATAAGGAGTGATAATGGAGGAGAGTACACAAGCGGCGACTTTAAAGAAGTGTGTAATCAAGCTAGTATTCATCACCAATTTGCTACACCCTATACTCCTCAACAAAATGGAGTAAGCGAGAGAAAGAATAGAACTATTATGGAGATGTCAAGGTGTTTGTTGTTTGAGAAATGCTTGCCAAGAAGATTTTGGGCTGAGGCAGTAAACACCTCTGTTTATTTATTAAACAGATTACCCACCAAAGCACTCAAAGATTCTACTCCTTATGCAGCTTGGCATGGTATCAAACCTGACCTTAACCATTTAAAGGTCTTTGGCAGCATTTGCTGGACACATATACCTGAAAATAGAAGAGATAAGTTGCAAGAGAGGGCAGAGATGGGAGTACTTGTAGGCTACAGCTGCAACTCAAAGGCCTACAGAGTTTTCAATCCTGAAACTGGGAAAATTTCTGCACATAGAGATATAAAGGTTGATGAATTTGCATGGTATGATTGGAAAGATAAGGAAATTAAGAAAGAAACAAGAATTGAGACAAAAGGAAAAGAAATTTCAGCTCCAAGGTTAGAGTCCAGTGACACAGATGAGGATGAGAGAATAGTCAAAAAAGTTCACAAGCTAACAGACATTTATGGAAGATGCAATACAGCAGAGACAGAGCCGTTGTGTTATGAAGAAGCAATAAAATCAGCAGCTTGGAAAGCAGCCATGCAGGAGGAGATTTATATGATTCTGAAAAATAAAACTTGGGTGCTGATAAATAGGCCTGTTGGAAAGAATATAATAGGAGTCAAATGGATATATAAAACAAAACTCAATCCAGATGGTTCAGTAAACAAATTGAAGGCGAGATTGGTGATAAAAGGGTATGCGCAGCAACAGGGTATAGACTATAATGAGACTTTTGCACCTGTGGCCAGGTTTGACACTATTAGGATGCTGACTGCACTTGCTGCACAAAAGGGCTGGATGTTGAACCATCTAGATGTCAAGTCAGCATTCTTGAATGGGGACCTATATGAGGAAGTTTTGATTGAGCAGCCTCTAGGATTTATCAAGGAAGGTGATGAGGACAAGGTATGCTTGCTAAAAAAGGCTATTTATGGCCTAAAACAGGCTCAAAGGGCCTGGTACAGCAAGATAAATACTTATTTACTTAAACTTGGGTTCAATAAAAGTTTAAGTGAAGCAGCCCTTTATGTAAAGCAAGATATTACAGGGCTTCTTATGGTATCTCTTTATGTGGATGACTTACTAGTTGTTGGTGACAAGGCTGAACTAGTGGCTTGGTTCAAAGCTGAAATGCAAGCAAAATTCGAGATGACTGACCTAGGGAAGTTAAGATACTTCCTTGGCATTGAAGTGCTTCAATCTGAATAAGGAACTTTCATCTGTCAAGAGAGGTATGCTGCAACCTTGCTCAGTAATTTTGGCATGCAAAATTCAAAGGGATTAAATATTCCATTAACTCCAAATGAGAAGCTATGCAAGGAGGATGGAACTCAGGATTGTAATGCCTCTGTGTATAGAAGTATGGTGGGCTGCCTACTTTATTTGACGGCTACAAGGCCTGATGTAATGTATGCAGCAAGCCTTCTTTCCAGGTTTATGCAAAAACCAAGTTAAGTTCACCTCAAGGCAGCAAAGAAAGTGCTCAGGTATGTAAAGCAAACTCAATAACTTGGAATTATGTATGAGAAGGGAAAACAAGTAGATTTAATAGGATATGTGGACAGTGATTGGGGAGGTTCCATGGATGATTTTAAGAGTACTATTGGTTATGTGTTCACTTTAGGCTCAGGGGCTATATGCTGGAATTCAAGGAAACATGAAGTGGTTGCTCAATCCACTGCTGAAGCTGAATATGTTGCTGCTGCCGCTGCCGTAAATCAAGCTGTTTGGTTGAGAAAAATCCTAAATAATTTGCTACAAATGCAGTCCAAGCCTACCTCTATATATTGTGATAATAAATCTGCAGTTGCTATGGCTAAAAATCCTATCTTCCATGGTAGAACAAAGCATATAAAAATTAAGTTTCACTCTTTGAGACAAGCCGAAGATGAAGGCTGTAGCATCCCAGGTTTTAGAAAGCCCTTAGGGGTAGAGTTCTGGGGTTAGAAATAGAATTCAGTGATAGATTGGGGGCTTAGAAGAGTTCAGGGGTGAGATAGTAGTTTTCCAGAGCTGTGTGGCCTTCGTATGATACCTTTAGGGAGGTTTTAATCATGCGAAGCGCGGAAAATGAATTTCCTTCATTTTCCCTGGTGCACTCCCGTGCACTTCTCCCTGCACGCCCGTGCAGGTGGGTAGAAAAGAGAAAGAGAAGAGAGTTATTACATTTTCTCACCGTTTCAGCCGAGTTTTCTCTTCTTCTTTCAGCAGCTCCCAGCCCTAGACGCGAGATTCAGCTTCCCGCGGCTCCCTTTCCAGCTAGAGACCAGAGAGATCAGCTTGAGAGATAGTCTTCCAGCAGCCATGTCAAGAGGTAAGTATTTCTTACTTCTTCAGAGTATTCCCCAGCTTGTTTGATGATTGTCTGATGATATTGGAGATGTATGTGTGCATTTCCAATATTTTGACTGATTATATGTGATGAATATGATGCTTGATATGCTTATTTTCCACCCAATAACATGTTGCTTGTTTGTGGGTGGGTGTTGTGAGAGAAAGCTTGCATTTGCCATGGTGGAATTCGTAGTTTGGGATGACAGATGAAATTGATGATGTATATGTGTTTATTGAAGTGCCTTGGATGTGTATATTTGATTAATTGTAGATTGGTTGAGAAATTGAGTGGTTTCCAGCGAATTCAGATGTGCCATGTCTGAGCAAGACAAAGCGCACGACCGTGTGCCCGCAAGAGCACGCCCGTGTGCCTTTGTTCCTGCAAGGACACGACCGTGTGCATGAAGTGCACACGGGCAGGAAACGCAGGGACACGACCGTGTGTCATGAGGGACACGACCGTGTGTCCCATCTTTGCTTGAATGGCCTAGAAATTCCAGAAGCACACACGCCCAGACGCACGGCCAGCACACGGTCCCGTGTGC
Source organism: Anacardium occidentale (assembly GCA_026122585.1). Classification (NCBI taxonomy): domain Eukaryota; kingdom Viridiplantae; phylum Streptophyta; class Magnoliopsida; order Sapindales; family Anacardiaceae; genus Anacardium; species Anacardium occidentale. The sequence continues at coordinate 69,031 of JAJEJH010000587.1, forward strand.
TGGGGCACACGCCCGTGTGCCCTTGCTCAGCACGGCCGTGTGTGCTGCGTGCACGACCATGTGCCTTCCTTGCACGGTCGTGTGCCTTCCAGATTTTCCAGAAAAAGACAGAAATGAATTGTTAAAGGTTTGGTAATCCATCAAAGGCCTTATAATCATCAGATAATCCAGATTTCAGTTAATAACAGATGCATAAGCATGCATAGCACAGCATGTAGCCTGAATGAGGATCCAGGGATCCGAATTCAGTAGATATCAGCAGTCAGAACTCAATGTATGAGTTTCAGTCTGGGGTGAACTCGAGGGGGCATCTGTGGGACCCAGCATTCTGACACCAGTTAGTCTGCTCAGCAGATCAGTTTCAGTTTCAATTTTCTAGCCAGTAGCTAGAATATTTAGCCCACTTGGTCAGGATGCCGAATCCCTGTGTTCATCAGCCTGATCAGCACAGCAGGTACCTTCGGGTACATATAGTTTTCCAGATGTATGCATCATCAGTAAATACCCAGATTTCAGTATCATGACATGTCATTCATTTCAATAACGAATTAATAATGAGAATCAACAGTATAGCAATCAGAATCAGCACCAGCAAGCGTGTAGATGTATGTTTAGGGCCGATCAGGTAGGTGTGCCCTTGTTTGTGCTTGCTTGGGTCGAGGGGAGTAGGAAATGCTTACTGAGTGATTTTCATCACTCATCCCTTTCCTTCTTCCTTCCTTTTCAGGTTTTGCTGCTGGCGAGGAGCGGGTGGACTGAGGCTGGCAAGAGAGGACCCCACACACACTTGTTGATGTATTTCTTTTCAGTTTGGACCTGTGAGGTTTTGTATGTATTTTGTACATTTCCAGGTGTAAAGAATGTTGTACAGAAACAATATATATATATATATTCAGCCAGTTGGGCTCATTGTACATTGCAGATTCAGTTTAAGCTTCCGCTTACAGTGTAATTAGCAGCAGAGTTCTTTTCTTTTCGTAGGATTCCCGTCTCGGGTACCCAATTTTCAGTTTATTAAATAAAAAGAAACGGTATTAGTCAGCAGCAGGGGTATTCGGGGCGGCGGGTCCTACAAAGGCGAAGTGCTGCTGATTCATTGTTCTTCTAGTAGTCAAGTGGCTGATATATTTACCAAGTCTTTGTGCTTGAAGAGGTTTATTCAGTTGAAGGAAATGCTTGGAATGAGTAGTAAGAGTGTCAAGGAGGAGTGAAGGAGAATACTGGAAGATAATAAGCTGAAATGACAGGGCATATATACAGCAGGATCAAGCTGAGCTGGGTGGTTTTGGTTAATGTTATTAGTGACAACTCTTACTATAATTTATCTTAATTTGGTGTAGTAGAGTGTGGTATTGGTTTTGATAAATTATTAGGTAATGTTAGATTGAAAAGTATGGACATATTGTATCAATACAGTACCAAGTATGGTGCTGCATTAATTAAAGCTTAGGCAACAAGTTTGAGCCTTGTATGTGTAATATATAAGCTGGTGAATGGACAAGAAAAATCCGTCTCTGGAATGTTATAATTTTAATCCTGTTTTCCTGCTATTTTTCAGAACATAAGAAAACTCTCTCTTGCAAAATACCATCAAGTGGAAGCTTGTTAAGCTTTGGACATTCCTCAACTCTCACTAGCTTCAAACGTGGGAAGGGCAAAGCATTCCCACAAATACTCCTCACATTCAGTAGATCTTCCAGTATAAGAAACTCCAGTTTTGCAAATAGGTGTAGACTTTCCATCATCTCCTTAGCTTCATCCAGTTTATCCAGTTTCCTAACACTAATAATTTCTTCCATCTCTTCACAATGTAATATCCGAATTTTCTTCAGTTTTGGAGCAAGTATAAGCCATGTCATGTCCTTCAGTCTCTTGCAATGGCTTACTTCTAGATAACCAAGGAGATGAAAACCAGTAAATTGTTCTACACTTTTCAGCACTAGCTCTGCCCATTCAATCTTCATCTCTTCCAAATGTTTGCAACTTATATGTAGACTCTGAAGATGCTTTATTTTTGCCAAGGCTAAAACATCTAGACTTAGATTCATCATACATTTGAAGACTGAGAGACTGTATACAACTTTGAAATTTATCCAAGCTCAAAAATCTTTGCAGAGCATGTGAACTTTTCAAGGTTACGTTTGACATGATTAAATGTTTCAAACCAAGCAATTCCTCTATCAAAACTTCATGATCAAATAAAATGCTGTCTTCTGTTGCTGCTTCTAAGACGCCACAATGCAACATTCTCAGTACCCTTAACATGAACAGGCTAGATATCAGATGGCGTGGAATTGTTCGGATATAATATGTACCATCCATGTTCAGATATTTAAGATTCAGCAGCGCCTTTAACTCCTCCGGCAGCACTTTCTATCCTAGTCCATGATATGTCAAGATGTTGCAGTGATACCAGATTTGAAATTGTCGAGGGCAACTCCTTTAAAGAATGATTTCGGGCAAGAATTAGGACTCTGAGGGAATGCATAGATTTAAAGAAGTCTCCAGTAATCATTGATAAACGGTTGAAACCTATGAACAAAGTCACAAGATGAGGACAATTAGGAATCTCTAATAGTTTCTCAATTTGATTGTTCATCAATGATACCCTTTTGGTCCCTTCCCATTTTCTAGTCTCTGGTGCTTGGATTAGACCATCGCCTGAACGAACAAAAAAATGTTCTTTCTCCTTCTCAAGTTCACACGCTATCCATAAAGCAATATCACGAATTACATCGTGCATTTTTACACGCTCACCTGCTTCTTCCAATAAACATGCACGAACATGATCACCTATAATAGAGTATCCTCGATTTATTGCTCTCTCATTATATTCTTCCAAAAATCCTTCACCAATCCAACAATCTACCAAGTATCTTTTAACAATCAGACAATCTTCATGAAATAGACTACAATATAAAAAACAAGAGCTAACCTTGTCGTTAGGCAACTTATCATAAGTGAACTTCAGATGAGGGTACACATTTTCCATGCCTGGAAATTCAAAGGCGGATCTCCTTAAGACCACGATTGCATCATGCCACTCTTCAGAAGTCTTCTTACAAGCCATGGCTCGGCCAACAGTAACCAGTACAAGCGGCAGACCTCCGCACTCTTTCGCAACAATTTTAGCTAACTCATTTATATCAGGGTTGTTTTCGATACACAAACCTCTAAAAATCGAGTTGTGAAAACTATTTTCGATTTGCATTGTGGGCTTGGAAGAGGAACACCCACTTCAATTAAATTAACCCATTTCCATAAATCATCCAGTAACAATACAAATTTCTTTTTGCTCAAAATCCTGAAGATGTCTTGAGCCCTATCTTCAAGACTTTTACTCTTCCAAGCTGCATCAAATAAACCTATCTTTTTACCAATGTCTTCTTGAATCTTTCCAAGTTTCAGTTCTTTGGCGACCACTACCCAAATCACCATATCAAAATCATGCACATCATAGCAGAATTTTTTGGTGATTTGCTTTAAAAGGGTAGTTTTACCTACTCCTCCCGTGCCATATAGGCCAACAATTTCCACCTTATCTTCTTGAAGACATCTCCAAACTTCATGAAGCATTGATTCCTGGCCAACTATGGTAAACGTTGGCTCAATAGGTATTTCATCCACCGAGCCTTTTGGTACCATTTCGGCTACATCTTGGCCAAAATCTCCTTCACCCCTTAAACCTACTACTGATTTCAGCTTTTCAGCCACCTTTTTCCCGAACTTGTTGCTTGATATGCAAGTCCTTGAACAGTACCCCCCAAGACATAATTTCTTGATTTCTTGAGATTGAACTTTCAGTAATGCACTTACCTCAGCTTCCACAATTTCCACTCTCGAAAGCCACCCTCGAACTTGGTCTGTCCTTCTCCTTTGTTGTTGTTCGGCAGTAAGAACCCTTATCATTACATCATTCCTTGCTTCAATCAACTTTTGTAACTCTGTCTGCAAGGCAATAAGATTATCTTCAAGCTCACTTATGTATGCTGTCTTAGAAAGACAACAATCTAGGCCACGAGTTAAAGTAGTATCACAAGAGATTGAGATTGAGAATAAGTTACCCATATACAGTTTGTTTAAATCTAAACAGAAAAGTTTTATGCATGTGCTGCTGGTGCATAAAATTCCACAGCAATTACAGGTTTGTATGAGAATACACGAATTGCCCTTGTTTATTTTCAAATACAGATCGTTGTTACATAAAATTTTAATTATTTTTTTCTTTAATTGTTAATATATATTCCTGGAGGCAATTTTATATATGAAACAGTTGTCTAAGCTCAGTACATGTTTATTCTTAACAGAAACTACAAATACTATAAAGTCAATGGTTACGGAAAATACAAATTTAATTTGCGATGCATCCAAAGCCTTAAAAATAAAGACTTATCTTTGAATTGAGCACAGTTGAAATTATTGGAAACATCATACTATCTCCATATATAGATAGGGAGTCTACCATAAACATTTAATATCTCTTCTGTCCAGCTCTTCTCCTCCACCCTTTAAAATCAGTCTACTCTTTTTACAGAGTTTAGTACAAATGATTGAAGCTAAACATTTTTGACAGTTTAAGGAGTTCTATTAAGTTGGTCTTCACTTCTCATTGAGTAATAATATCATGCAAAACAGGACCTTTTTCTTGACCAAATGCGATGCAAGTGTTTCAGGAAGATCATTCCATCGATTTTTGCCTCTGCTATCAATCATATAGTAATGATATGATGCATACACAAGTGCATAAAAATGTCATATTTGCATGGTTAGAGCAGAAAATAAAAGTGAACTTTCATTCTATCCAATTACCCAATCACAAACTCAGCTTTTTGTTAAATCAAAGTTACCCCATTTTCGATCCAACAAGATCGTCTTTAATGAAAAAATCTGAAAATTTAATTTGAAGCTTATGAAACGTTGAATTGAGATCGAATGAATAAAACTCATGGGCCCATTGAAGAGTAAATCCATCCAAATTTAAAATCCAAGCCCATGAATTAAATTCCGAAGCCCAAAATCCATAAACTCCAAACGAAAATAATAATAAAAATATATAAACCCAGAAGCCCACCCAAAAAGTAAAAGCTAAAAGCCCAAAAAACCCAAGAAGAAGCACGGGATTAGCAATGTGAGATTGTGGAACAATAGATGTCCTCAAGGATGTTCACCCTTAGGAATTCGATAGAATTAATATTTAGGCTCATCTTCTTTTCAGATAGCATGATTCCAAGATTTTTGGCTATTTGATGGAATCTCTATGTGAGCTTGTTTCTTGTCTCAACAAAGAAAAATGAAATCGTTTAAAACCCAACTAGTTTCATTTGGAACGAATGATGCAAAAACCACAACATGCAGCATCCCCATATAACTTTCCTTCTGGAATCAGCTATTCTGCTCCACCTTCCCTACTTCCAAAAAGAGCTGGAGATTTTACATGAAATTTTATATGCTTCCTCTGGTACCTATTAGCCAGATTTTCTATCGCCATAAAATTCCCTGTTACCAAAATGATACGATAGTTGAAAACTGTAGGACGAGAACACTGCAGTCCAGTAAATATGTAATGTTTTATATATATATATATATATATATATTATTATTTTAATTTGCTGTGTGTATATATTATATTGTGCATATATATATGTATCATACTGTACATATGTTATATATATTAATTTTTCTGTGTGGGGGTATTTTGTATATATTATATATTTTAATTTGTTGCATGTATTATTATACTGTACATCTATGTCATACCATACATATGTCATATTATATTATATATTTTTTTATATATGTAAATTGTGCATATTTTATATTGTATATTATCCTATGTATTTTAAATATTAAATATTATATTATATATGTAAATGTATACAAGGGCTGATGACTGTGACTTAATAAGGCTATTGCATGCTATTTTATAGATTAATTATTAATGACTGCATGTTATTTATTGATAAAAGAAAACGTACCATAGCAATGTCAAAATTAATTTGTTTAGTTTGTATTAAAAAGATTGATAGAAGTATCCATGCATGCAATGTTTATATAAATGGTGACTAATTGGGTTGTTATGCGGGATCAGTATTGCATCTGAATTAATGTATGCTCTAAATATGTACATGGTTAAGTGAGGTGTCGAACCATTACATGTGCATGAATATATGTTTTATATATATATATATATTAAAATGTTATCTGGACAAATTGAGCACTAAGATGAGAAGACCGTAAGGATGAAGGTGGACCAATCGAACGAGTATGACATCTTTTTGCGACGGTCCAAACGGTGCAACTTGATTAGGCCATAGGACTTAGTCCCACCCAAGGTTTCACTCAAAGTACAAATTCTTACCTTATAATTTTTAAAAACTCAAATACTTATTCTTTATCTATTTTTTATCGAAATTTACTAGCACATATTATAAAATAACTATAATACCCTTATCAAAAAATAAAAATTTATAATAAAATTATAAAATAATATTTAAATATAAATATATTAAAATTTTTTTAAAAATTTTAAAAAATATTATAAAAATAAAAAAACAGCCTTATCACCGATAGCATCGTCACGGTAGTGGTTACTACTAATTGAACATGATAGTCGAAAATGACCACCTAGTTGTAAAGGTGGCTAGATTGATGAAGACAATCAGACTTGACTACCTCTGCCAACAAACATGGTCGTAAATGATTGGTGGGGTCGAGAATGACTATTTTCGACCGTTTTCTATCACCTTTACTAGCGGAGATAACCAAAATAAGAGGTGGCCGATCTGGTTGCCTCCACCAAACGAGACGGCTAGAGTCACCTGATTCAATAAGCGACAACCACCACTGTCGACGATGCTATCGATGGTAGTGACTACCTTTTTTATTTTTTCAAATTTAAATAATTTTTAAAAAATTTTATAATATTTTAAAATTTTTTTGTATCTTTTTAAATTTTTTAATATTTAAATAATATTATATATTTTATTAATACAATGATCAAATTACTCCTTTAACCATATAAATATTATTGTTGATCATTAAATTTAACCGTTAATTTTGACTAATTTATTATTATTATTATTATTATTATTATGTTGGTAGAGCAACTGTTTTAATTATATATACATATGTTTCATTTATCATGTCAACTACTAATGTTTTGTTTGTAAAGATTATTTAATTTTCAATTAGGTTTGTTTAAATTAGATTTAATGTATAAGTGGGGATGTGTAGCAAGTTGTAATTCTTTTATTTTATTTTCTGTTTTCTTAATTTTAATTATTTTGATATCTTGATGCATTACGTGATAAAAAAGTTAGACTTAATTAAATCAGATATTACACCTAATAAACAAACCACAAAAAATAGAGTTCGACTTTCAAGACAAGTGGCATGGGTATTTAACTTAACCTATTATGCAGGTGAAGAAGAGTACATATTTTTGTGAGAGATTTACAAGTCACCATTGACGTGTGCTTTTTTAAAACAATCTTTGGATGACGATTTCATATATTCCATAATATACTATAAACCCATTATACGTTTTTCCTAACCATGTCTAAAATGGTTAAATAAAAGTGATAAATTTATTCTATCTCAATACGGTAAAAACTAGCACCACATTAATGTTTAACAAGATCACAGGTACAACCACAGAGTTAAGAGGAGATGATCTTGAACACAACTGTGTGTACAGTTCCCACCAAAATCCAACGCTGAAGGCATGTATATATATATGATTTTTCAGCTAAAGAAAGCACTCATCAAGGTATTATTAAGAAGAATCAACTAAATTTTCTACTGAAGTTTCTTTATCCCAGGAAAAGAAGGGAGAATCGCAATAAGAGCATCGCCATATCCAACAGGCTCTGTTCATTTTAAACAAAATAACCCAGCCAAATTAGAATGTAAACCAAACAATAGAAGAGAAAAATCCAAGATTGTGAGACTATTTAAAGATGGGCCCGACTTACCCCCATCCTCTCGTAGGATTTTGATCACTTCACCAGCAGCATCCGACTGTAAAAGGGAAAGAAATCAAAATTTGGAGTAGCCATACAATCATGTCAGGAAAAATAAAAATAAAAAGTATATTGTGGAAAATTCAGAAGATAAAAATTAATTGGAGGAAATAGTGAAAATCAGTCCTTGCTTTGCTCAGAACAACCACAGAGAGTGACTATCAAAACAATTGAACACAATAATTCACGTGAAAGTTGAGAACCAAACCTCAATTGGAATTTCACCACCAAGTTGTTCAATATAGCAAAGCACTTGACCCTCCTTTACCATTTGCTTCTGTTGAGGAATAAAGCAAATATTATCAGAGAGGTTGACAGATAGTCGTTAGTGTAAATCATCTCTTGAGAGTAAAAAAGAAAATATGTTGAGGAGGCAAATAAGAGGAATTGAAATGACTTCATTCAGGGAGCAATCAGCCATCATAATGGGTCAGAAGATTTCTAGAAATAACTTAGAAATTTACCGAAAACTGAATACAACACTAAACCAACCATGATCCTAAATAGTGTAATACATAAAAAAATGTTTAATTTCCTAACTGATAAAAAATGCAACCCTTAAGCCATCAACATTACCTCTTTACATGAAGGAGGTGCACGCTTCCCCTTTATGGTTCGAGATCTCCTGAAAAACCCCACCTGCAGCATATCATAATTTAATGACTTTTAGTCCTGGAGATTGATGAAAGTAAAAGCACATACAATTTTGGTTTCCCACCTTTGGAGACTGAAGTATCATCAAGCCTTCATCAGCAGCTTTATCAAGCAGTGTCTGAACTGTCCCTAAAGATGGCACAGGTTTTGTAATGGCTAGAGATGGCGAAGAAACAGACCCATTTGAATCAGGTGCCTCAACAGTAGTATTTATGCTGACAGGAGCAGAACTCAAAGGAGGTAGAGGTACACTGTTCCTATTCAAGTCCCTCATCACATAGAGCCGAAAGTCATTGAGCTAACAAAATATGGGAAAGACTTAGAATTCAAGGAACATGTTTCTCTGACTACACTTTATCAACTGGACGTGGCATTCTACTTATAAAATAATTACAACTAAAACAAAAAAATTATGTGCTTACTTTCAATTCAAATTCAGCAACTGTAGTTGTATCACATATATCTGTGACAAGAGATTCCACCTGCAGAAAAATACAAAGAACATTTCAAATTTCCAAATATCTACTTGGTGCTAACTGTCCACGGAACTTCACATCTAAGAACAATGAAAAATTACATAGTATGAGTGAGAAAAGTTTTTTTTTTGATGAACTTAAATTATTTAACTTAAATCTAAAAACCATTCGGGGAATTAAACTGTAATTTCTTAACTTAAATCTAATAATCATCTAGGGAAAAACATAATGCAATTTACAAACTGACTTAACAGTTGTATGTACTCAGAAAAAGTAGGTATTTCCATTTTGTTTTCAATTTTCTTCATGGTTTTTAAAAAGAAGAAAATAACCATGCATGCATTACTAACAGATTTATCCTACATTTGTTTATACTATGTTGATATAAAGTCATGGTAAAAAAAAAAAAAACTACAAATTGAATCTATCTGCAGTGACAAATATTTAGGAGGAAAAATACGTAGTAGTACAAATTGTTACAAACATGCATTTGTGATATGACAAGATGGAGAATTAATAAAAAACTGTAGTTACCTGTGATGGATTTGGAATGAGTTGGCTTGTCAAAACAGATGACTTTGTCTCTCCATACTCCTCATCAACACTTCTTGCAGCTATAAGATCAATAATAGAAGGATTACTCATCTTAGTCATCAACGAACTGCAGAGGTTCTGCAATTACTGTAAATATAATCAAAATATTTACAAAACATACATACATACATATATACATGTATGTATGTATGTATGTATGTATGCATTGAGGACTTATAAAAGAAGTAAAAAAGGTAATACAATATGCACAAATAAATCCTACAAACTTATTCATACAACAGTATGATTAATTGATTTTGAAGTGAGAGAAAAAAATAAACAACTATATTATCCAATACGTGCGTATGTATGTATTGAGGACTTATAAAAGAAGTAAAAAAAATAATACTACATGCACAAATAAATCCCACAAACTTATTCATGCAACCTGATGTGACAGCATAATTAGTTGGTTTTGTAGTGAGAGAAAAAAACAACAATTATATCATCTAATCATATGTTACCACTTCAGTTTGTATAGATAAATTTGTAAGATTTGTTTGCATATAGCTTTATTTGAAATAAAATGAACTATGTGTCAACAAAGAACACTTACACTCAGTTTCCACACCACAATACACCCTGAATGTTTTTTCCACTGACCGTGATATTGCCAGACCTGTATATTGTAGTTGTTTCTGTCCCATCCATTTCCTTACATCATATTGTGGTCGTAAATCACCAGCTCTCGCTCTACAAAGGTTCACCCTAAGGAATTTAACATTTGGAGCTCCCAAGCTACCTGGAAAAGAAATAAAAAAAGAATGATTTAGTCACAACTAAGAAACATTCTTTTAAATGTAGCAGACTGTGATCTCACTAGTTTATTACACTTCAATAGAACAGTGACCACAGAAGTCACACTGAGCTGACAAAGAGGAAATATTAGAAGGTCTGAAACATAAATTATACGCCAAGAATGCTTAGATAGCCGAGAAAAACAGGAAACTACAAAAGAACCAATTATGGCAATTATATATATATATATATATATATATATATATATATAGAGAGAGAGAGAGAGAGAGAGAGAGAGAGAGAGAGAGATCATCCAATATAGATGTACTCACAATCTTGAGCTCATTATCCAAACTGCGTATCCAAAGTATTTAATTTAAATTTCATACAAGATGTCCTCATTATCTAATTTAACTTTCCTAAAGCAATAAAGAACCACAATGATGATAACACGACCTAAAAAATGCCTCCAAAAGAACAAATGATAGTCCCATTCAAGATTCCCCCTGCCATTACATGCCTCGAATGCAATTATTTATAAGAATTTCAGATGCCAAATCTTTAAGTTAAAAGTAAAAGGACTGAACCAAATGTCTTATAAACAATGCATATTTTTATGTCTTACAACACTACTAGGTGGAGGTTGCAAAACACATCTACAGAATAAATGGCAGAATAAAAACCAATTTTCCCATCTCCAACGTAGCATATATTAGCAAGAGAAGAATAATTTAACTATTTGAAATTTGTAAGGACTATATGTCAGACACAACCAAGGAAATACTTATGGCAGAAACTGCTGCAAAGCCTATAGTAGAAGAAATACATAAGGTTTTCATATTAACTGCTAATTCAACTGTACTGATGAAAAATTCCTTGGTTTTTTCAATTACCTTGGTTGTAGTCTTAACTCTAGAAATATATAACCTACAATTCTGTTTCTGAAACCAAATGACTGATTAGATACACTTAGTAAGTAAAAATATTTTTTAACTAAGAACATTTGAACAGCTAAAGAAACCTTTATTATCCATAAATTGATTCAAAGTATTGTAAGACACCAGGGCCATGATATGAATTTTATATGATAAAGTACATCCAATCATCACCATCTCAATTATAAATGCAAGGCAAAATAAACTCATTCCCAGGATTTAATAGCTATTTTTGTAATCAAAATTACTGTTTGATGTGAATTCAGCTAGGCAGGACAATTTTCACTATCATTTGATCGCCAGAAAAAAAGTGATATTCTATAAGCAGCTCGTAAGTTCTTTGTTGAAGTTAGCAAGGCTTAATCATGCTTCTCAGATTCTGACATTCTGATCAATCATTTCTACTAATTTGATGATAAGGATTCAAAGTACATTGTTAATTTCTCGTCATATATCAACGAAAGAAAAATATCAGAACACTTCCCCAATCTTTAGACATTACAAACTTCAAGGCTAATCCAAAACAGCAAAACTAAAGAAAAATTACGGAGACAAACAAGTCTAGGAATTGGAAACATACTAATAAAAACAAACATGAAATTCAACAATTGGGCTCGCAAAAACAAAACAACGCACATAATTAGGGAACCAAACCAACCCGAATACCAATCACTCAATACACCAAAAACAAAGTTAAACACATACCCATCTCACTATATGGACAGATAATCACTAAAAAGGCATAAAATTCTCCAAAGAAAACACATTCTAATGAACTCACATGAAGCCATTGAAACCGTCTGGAGTAGCAATGAAAAGACTGCAGAAAAAAGTGCTGAACACTTAGGAAAAAACCAAACTTAAACCAAAAAAATATTGAAAAAATTTAAGTATGCGTAGGGGAGTTGGGTTTTTGTCGGACGTTAAACCCCACGTGAGCAGGTAAACAGAGGAAGCAGAGACACCTGTTATGTTACAAACTTTATGAAAACCCTATGCGAGGTTGAATAGACAGAGCCAAACCAAACGCGCCTTCCGATTTTGGATTAGCTGGCCTCGCTCAGGCCCAGCCCCGCACTTGCTATTTTGCCTTTTATCAAATATAACTATTGATTAATTTATAATGGTTTCAAGTCAAATGAGCGAAGTTCCCAGCTCCAAGGCAATTGACTTAGGGTTTCTTGTTTAATAGCATTAAGGAAATAGCAATATTTTGGTCCCAAACCTTACTCCATCGAATTTCAGTATTTAATTACCTAACAAATATATACCACAAAATGGGGTAACCCTGAGCTATCCTTTTCAATTGCTATTGATAATGATGTAGAAAATTGAGATCATACATTATTAAGATGTAGCGACGCATTATTTGTTCTCACTGCAGCCTTCGATCATTTGCATTGGAAGAACATATATAAAGCTTAGTTGTATTGTATGTAGTCCATTTAAATACCAACTTTTAAATTGTTTAATTAGTATAGATTAACTTTTATATTAAATTACCAAAAAAAAAACTTTTATATTATTTCACATGTAGATTTGGACTGATCAAGAGGGATTTTTTTTTTATGAATTCCATGAGAAATCCTTTGTTTCTACTAAGGAAAATGATGAGAGTTCAGGGAATCATATCTTCTTTTAAGAAAGCCAGGCAATTAAAAAAGACAAATGCCAATGGATATTGAATTGAAACTAAAGTTCCACAAAATGGCAAAATGGCTACGTTGCTTGCTATAATAATAATTTCTTATGGGAATTCAAAAATCTAACAAAATAATCCTAATTTGGGTATTTTTCCCAAGGTGATGAACATTGGTTTATTTTAAACCATATTTTTCACCTTAAGAAAACCCTAGCTAGCACCCAAAAACAAATAATAATTAATAGCAAGAAAATGCATATATTTTTTGACTTGATCTTCTCTCTTCGTTGCCTGTAATACCTGCAAATTTCAAATAACCCAATTTAGTATTTGATAATAAGAATACTACACACACACACACACACACACATACATGTATAAAAGTTGATTGAAAACCAAGTAAATTACAGACCCAAAAATGAAGTATTATATACCTAGTATGAGATTCTGCTTCCAAGGTCCCTTGGTGCATTGCATCTAAAGCATTCCATTCTGCTTGCGAAGTTGTGTTCGTTGCATCCAGACCTGCAAAATGCATAAATTATTGGCTTCATGCACTCTACTTTATATTTTATTAGAAGATACATGTGAGTGCTTGTTATCTAAGAGGGTTTTTTTATTTTTTATTTTTTATTGCATTATGAATTTCACCTGGTGCAAATCCAGTCTCCAGATTTCCATCCAGATCGATTGCCGCCAAATCCTGAAGCTCTAGAGCGTGGAATGTCACAATCAATGCCACCACCACCACCAATGTCATCCTTGAAAGCACCGCATTTGAAGCAGCTAGAGCGGCTGGCGAAGTTGTGTGCTCCGCAGTTCCCAGCGGAGCAATACCAGTCGCCAGGCCTGACGTCAGACCCAGTACTGAACCCGAATGAAGAACCAACTCTCCCTCCGAAACCACCCAAGTCACCGGACCTAGAGTCCCCACAACGTTGGCACGAGTCACGCCTCTGAAAGTTCAAATGCTGGCATGACCTGCAGTTCCAATCTCCGGGCCTGCTCATGGTTTTATTTCTGTAAAGAAAATGCAGAAATAATTAAAAATGCGTAAAGATTAGAGAAGTGAAAGAGGTAAATAAGGAAACAAACCTGAAGAAAATGGAACCAATAATGGGGAGGTGAAGTAAGTGGAAGAAGATGGGAGAGTGTTTGGCTTTTTGGTTGAAGCTGACGAAAATGGTGGAAGAGAGAGGGCTTAAATGCATGGAGAGGGGAAAGAAAAAGGGAATAAATGGAGGGCCGTGTAAAAACTTTTTCGTCTTCCTCACCCGGCAACCTTGATAAATGGAATTCAACAAATCTAAAGGAGAATGAAAAAGGAGATAAAAGGAAAATTCCACTACGATTCCAGAGACCGAAAATTTTAAAATTGCGAACCAAAATCACCTTCCTTTACTGTTTTTTTATTATAACCACGAGCAATGCTTTCTTCATTTACAGCTACTTTATTTACAATAAAAAATATGAATTCTTTGTTTTTAACATGAATAAGTTCAAAAATCTTGAGAATATGTTTGAATATGCATGGGATCTCATTTCTGTATGATTCTAGTAATAATAAAATTCTCTCATGATCATTGTCATTATTATAGCTCATATGGGAAACAATATGTTTTCCATGCTCATGTTTTAAAGATCTTCAATAATGCTCTGTCGCTCTAAGAACACTCGTAACATAACATTAAATCGATTGCGAAATCTTGAACTAATATTCTAAAGTTTGTCGCAATTTTTATTCAAATGCACCCAAAATCTTATACATTGAAATGGTCAGCTCGAAAAACATGAGAAAATATTGAGCTCCATAAAATTTAATCTCTGTGCAATTCTCTCTGGCTTACATTTTCGGTTACTTTGAGCTCCATTAACACTAACCCATGAAAATCTAAGCAGCAGCCCAACCGCTGAGGATCCAACATAAAGCAAACAGGAGATATTGTTAACCTATAAGCACAACAGCCATAATCCATAAATTAATCAATCAATTATCAATTGAAGCTTGAATTCGTAAAGGCCCTTTGACCATGGTATGTGCGACCCCACCTTCATCAACAATAAGATGATTCCACCCCACAAGCAAATTCAATAAAAGAAAAGCAACAGCAAATTCTTTCAATGAAAAAAGATAATGAACGAGGAAGGAGATGAGGATATTAATCCATATGAGAATTTTTAACACATGTAATGAATATTCTAAGCATGAAAGGCTAATCAGGGCCACATCTAAACTCAATTGTTTTGGTCAAGTCTCTTTTGATTACTTTGAGAATCAACATAATATTTCAGACAATATTTTGGTTAAATTATTGCTGCTTTACAATTTTAAATATTCCTTTGTACTTCATGAGCTTCAATGGAAAAATAAGATTTAATGCTTTGCATTTTTGTTTTTGTTGGAAATTATAGACAATAAATTTTATATATTTGTTAATTGTCTTTTACTCTACTTCTTTTAATCCTTTTTCTCAATACAGAAACCACATCATATTTAAGAAAGAAATGTCATGGTGAGGCATCTTTGAAATAAACTAAATTATGGGGCTTTATTGAACCTAGAAATTATGGAAAAACAAAAGAAAACAAAAACAAAACTGAGGAAGAACGAAAGAAAAGACAAATGGTGAGTTTCAATAAAGAAAGTTGAAGGGTGGTGATGGAATAACAACTCTTCGAGGTTTCATTTTGACCATCTTTTTTGGTTTACCTTCTCTGCGGCTGCCATTTCAATTCAGTCTCTTTAATTCTCTGTCCCTCTCTTCTTGTTTGTCTATCTCTTTATTGATTTAGATTAAAAAAATAAGGGCATAAATGACAGAAGATGCATATTAAGATCTGGCCTCCATTCTCTTGGAGAATGGTAAAGGAAGAAGAGGCAAACTGTAAAGAGAGGAGCAAATTAAAGGAAAGTGGGCTGATTCGATTATCCTCGGAAATCACTCCCATCCCATGCATGAACACGACCAACTCCATATTATTTTTCCATACCAGTATCTCACTTTTCCTTTGTATCATTTCGTCTGTGCTTCTGCATGCGTAGTTTGGTCACAAAAGAAACTTACTTTCACTTTATTTCTTTAATTCAATTAATTTTTTAACAACAAAAATTAATTCGTAATTAAAAGCATCTTGAAATATCAAGAATAATTTCAAGGAAGTGTTTCATTAATTCCTAGTTTATTCTAAGTAAACCTTGTGCTATTGAGAGAATTCTCTTTCCATTTGTTGGAAGGAGGGATCTTCAATCACCAAAAGTAGAGACTAAAGCCGGCCTTAATTGCTATAATTAGACTTAATGATAGTATTTTGGCAACAGTTAAATTAACTCAAGGCTAAGTGAATATTTCCCACCCAAACTTAGATGAATTACAAATTTTCATTTTGAAATGTTTATTTTTTCACCCGTCCCTTATTTTCACTAGTGCAAACGGTTTGATTTTCACCCGAAATTATTATTTTGCTATTTTCGATAAAATTATAAAACTGCCTTTAATATTTATTACAAATATCAATTACTAATATGTATTTATTTTTTATTAAAATTTCAAACTCTAAACTAATTTTAAATATTATTATTATCATCATTATTATTTATTTTATTTGTTCTTCACGACCACCACTACCACTACCATTGCACCATCATCTTGTTGTCATCATCACAACCACCTTTGTTAAAGCAACACCATCACATTAACATTCTCACATCATCAAATCCATCCCACCTTACCTCCATTTTTATTTGCTTCACAATCTTCCACAATAGAAACAATAACTTTTATGGAATCAACTTAAAACACTAATGTTGAAAGCACAAACAAAACTCAAGAAAAAAAAAAGGAAATTGTGGTCGACAAGTGTTGGCAATAAAATAGAGCTTAGGATCAATGATTGACCAAATCTATCGCTACCGCCTCACTACTTGTATGAGTCCCAATTTGCATGCTTCCAAAAGTCACTCAAATCTATTAGCCTAGATCTTTCTCTCTCCCTCTCTCTTCTCTTAGGTGTTGTTTGATGGATTGGGGTTAGGTTTATCTAAAAGAAGGCTTTTTACTTTAAAATTTATGCATATGGATCACTTGATCTCCTTTTAAAACTCTACTTTGACATGTAATGTCATGTAATGCTTATTATGCATGAAATCTCTTTATAATTACTTCTTATTAGGTTTTTCATACTGGTGTAAGCTCAAATTTTGATTTTGTACTTTTACTAATTGTACAATCATGCACCCTTAGGACATATAGTCATGCGTTAGCACATGGTCGTGGCCTTGCGACGCATGGGCCTGCGACACATTTGCTTATACACGACCGTGATCTTATATGTTAATCTTATAAGACTAGTATGGGCACACGACCATGATCCTCTATACATGGTGGTGTCTTAAGCACTAATCCAGTGGTACACACTTAGCATACACGACTGTGAGGCTATAAAAATATAACTGCATAATTGTATATTTATCAAGCACACAATCGTACATTATGCTTTACTTCTGCAAAAATAGGGTTGAAATTTAAAATCTCTTTATATTCTCAAACAAGCCATAATCCAAAGCATGCAAACGTTAGTATATGATCAATACACTGCTTTAGCACATATTATTTCATCATATAACATCAAATCTCAGTAAAGAATGTATTAAACCCTTAAACCTTTACATATATGCATATAGGTATTAGCATGTTTCTAAGCATGTAAGCTTCATCAAATCTTTATTATGTCATATAAGTGAAACCATTGCTGAAGAATGCTCTTGATAAACTTTACAAGTATAGTAATATGAAAATCTCGTGCATGTCTAACTAAAGCATCGAAAGACTTGACAATATTTGTTATCATTAAGTTATACCTTAAACTTGGGAAAAATGCTCATGACCATCATGCATAGCCAATTCTAAAAAGGTAATATGTCACTTCTAGGTTGACACTACCTAGTGCCTTAATGTCACTTCTAACATAAAGGTCTCAGTTTTGAGTGACTCTTAAATTTAGTTTTCAGTTACCCCATAGATAGTGGTAGCAACATCCATGGTAAACATTGTGGAAGACTTTATCCACCACAAAAATGATACTGACATATGGATTTAAAATGATAGCCAACTTCGATACTCAACTAATACAATCCTTTAGTTTAGTCAAAAACTAACTCTATGATGCATGGTCCTTATTACCTCTAACACCAAACATGACAGGATAAGTCTGATTATTTCTATCCTTTGCAATGATAATAAATAAAGTTTCAAAATATCTACCTTTCAAGAGTGTCTTGTCAATACAAATGACAAGTTGAATAATCTATTGAAATTCTTGAATACTTCAACCTATTGCCATGAATTTTTTTAAAATCAATTCTATTAATCAATCTTTATAATTACACATGTACCAAGGTTATGAAGTATTAAACTATGTTATTCGTTTAGCAATAAGGCAAATAACTCCTCTAGTATGCATCAAAGTGCTCCAAGTGCTTAGTCTTTGACTTGTCATGCCTGTGAATAAGAAATGGCAATTTGATCTTCTGGATAATATCCACTATGATTTTCTTTAGCCAATATATAGATTCAATCGATCTGAACCTCTCAACTAACAATTGACCTAATGCCCAAGCTTTAGCTTGTCAATCATCTGATATTATTTGATTCATATATTTATGTTTAGTAACTATGTGTTGTAGTTAGAAGAACTCTGATGCTCTAATTTGAGTCACTTGCACACGCCATATGCATGACTGATTACGACATATCACATTCTATCTTGATTTTGTTGACTTTTTTTCTTCGAACTAGTACTTGTTATATAAGTTATGTCTTATGAATGCGTCTATTATACTTTGTTTACTAGGAAATATGTCTTTTACTTTATAATCATCATCATCATCATCCTTCTAGAGTTTTAGGGCATTGGATGTAGAAGGCAAGTTACAACAATTAGATAACCATTAAAATCTTGTGATCAGAACATTTTGCGAATTAGATTTTACATGACGATGCATAAGATTTGGCTCTTAAACACTACTCAAATTTGTTGTACTATATTGAACATTTCTCTTCTGCTTAAACTCTCATTTTTTGGTGGGAATATCATCTGTCATCCTTGTAGCCAAACAAATTCCATATAGGAACATCACGCAGACCATTAGAGTAATCATTATTAAATTCTTTTATATTATTATATGTTATGGAAGCCCTTGTTTGGTCATCAATATAATCATTCTCATCATCATCTACGTCGTTTGCATCGCCTTTGTGTATAACATTTACGGGGAGCCCCTGGAATCTTGGTTTATTACATGTGGTTGTTAAACATTATAATTGCTATTTGATGTCCATGGATGAACTACTAGACAAGTGGCTTTAATATACAATAAAATGCATTCTCTCAGATGAATAGAGAGTCCAATAGGACATTCCATATGTTGATCATATATAATCTCCAAAGGCTTCTAACTATCAAGATTTGCTAGTCTCATAGTTAACCGAATCTTATTTTGTTTTTAGTCTATTGGGAGAAGTCCAGTCAACAATTAGCCCAATTTTTCTAATGTGGTGTTCTTCAGAATTTTAATCATGTCTTATCGCCCTTCAATATAAGTCATTGTATTTTAATTTTTATCTTCCACCTATTCCCCTTCATAATGAACTAAAAGATATCTCGCTATTTCGATAAACCCTACAAGGACAATAACTCGGTTGTCAGTTGCAAGTCTAATATATCAATTTCAGTTTTATATTTTAAGGTTTACAATTATGGAGTTTATGAATTTTACATTTTAGGGTTTAGGATTTATGGTATAAATTTTTCTCTTCATAGTTTACTAGTTTGGTTTATAATTTTCTTTATTTCAGTTCATATTTTCGGGTTTAAGGTTAATAGATCAGGGTTTACAGTTTAAAGTTTTGGTTTTAGGTTCAAAGTTTAGTGTTTAATTTTCAGGGTTTAGGGTATATGTTTTAGGGTTTGCAATTTAGAGTTTACATTATAAGGTTTATAAGTTTACATGTCCAAGTTTGCGATTTTATATTTTAGGTTTTATAATTTAGGATTTATATTTGATGCAGGAAGATTTACATTTTAGGGTTAAGGTTAATGATTTAGGATTTGAGTTTATGTTTTAATGTTTAATTTTTGGAGTTTAAGGTTTATAATTTAAAGTTTAGGATTTATACTGCATGGTTATAACATTTACCCTCCTATAACAAATTTTTAATACCTCTCCCAAACATTGTAAATAATCAATTAATTTCTATATAGTAAAATATCAATATACCACTATTTCATAAATTTTCAATTCCCCCAAACCTAGCAAATAATTAATAAACTCATTTATAATAAAATATCAATATGCCCCATATGACAATATTTCAATCTCCCTTGTATGATCAAATAAAATATCAATATATACCTTGACAAAATTTCATTTCACCCCTAATTTGATCAATAATAAAATAATAAATTAACTTCTATATGATACAATATCAGTATATTCTATATAATCCATTTTCATTTCACGCTACCACTACAGTAAATAATTAATTAACCAAAATTTAAAATTATATTAGTGGGTATTTAATTTCGCTGATTCAATGGTGAACAAAATAAAGTTGCAAAGTTTTCTCTTCTTCAGAAGTATGTGCATTTCTTCTCTGTAAATTCAAAGATTTCCAGGAACAAACTAACATAAGTTGCAGCAATCAGTAAGTCGAGCTAGATATCCAATCTTCATTTTTTTTTTTCCTTTTCCGGCTAAATGCTACAAACTTCTACTTCACCACAAATACAAGGTACAGAAATACAAGTAATCACCTGCAAGGGGTTAAAACTAAAATATGTGAATACCAAGGAAAACTATCCACAAAAATCGAAATATCATAATCCATTAACTCCAACCAAACTGCCAAGTCCAGGAGGCAATACATACAATCACATTCATCTTCAGGGACCATTTTCCGTTCTCCAATTCCTCTCAGAGAATTATTCAGATTGAGAAAACTATCACTTGCAACACTGCTGACTTCAGAACTTGAATCACCATGGATACCAAGAAGTTGCAAAACTCTTCTGATAAGGTCAAACCTGTGAAAAAAGGAGATGAGAGTAGGCGTCAACTGTTTAGTAATCCCATCCACATCAGAAAAGCAACTTCAAGACTAACATTGTATGCTCAAATATCATATACAGGTAGGTTTTTTCTCCCATAAGCTTGGAAAGTAAAATGAAAAAGAGTGTTCTAATCATTTAAATTAATAATCATTTTGTAGCATAATGATTGTATTACCTAGTCGTGGCGGCAAGAAGGAACAAATTGTTCTTTTACTATTATTTTACTTTTTTTATAGTGTCTGTTCCTTTTGGTTACCTGGTGAATTAGTTTAGTGGTTATTTCAGTTTTTGGTGCTACAGTGGCCAAAACGGTTGTAACAAACTCATGCTGATGATGGGAGGGACTGCCTCGGGGACTCATTCATTTAGCTGATATATATATAACCAATACAATACAAAAAGCATGAACTTTTTTTACACCCAAAACCCTTGAGTCTAGAATTTACTCTCTTCTTTCCACTTGTTTTCAATCAGCTACCATTGCTCGTAAGGGTCGTGGCCGGCGATTGCAGGTCCAAGCCAATGATATCAAATTGAGCACTTGTCATTTCCAGTAAATAGAAAACAAGAAACTTACATATCATACTATATCAAGGAAATGGTATATATATTTATATGGGAAATTAATTTAAATAATCGCATTTATTATTAAAAATACAATTTTTGATATTTTTTTTGCTTTTATAAAATTACTTTCTTTTTTATACGTACCATCATACACACAATAAGCACTAAATTTTAAATCGACGACACTTTGTATTCATGCGCGTACCTGAATACATGCTTGATGTGTACGTTGAAATTATGTATTTACCCTTTGTTTATATATAGCACAGTTAGGATGCACATTGTGCGCAATCCCACTGCATAAGTTTTTTGTAAAAAGCCAAATCTTCAAAAACCTTTGAAAATCCGTTCATTTTTCAACAAACTAGCAAGCAAAAATGGCAAATAAGGTATGTACTCCTATTTGTAGCCCTTAGGTTAGAGATTTACTTGAAAATAGTTGTGATTTTAGGACATTTTGAGTTTTTTAGATTTTGAAAATGTTTTAAATTGAAATGCAATTATTTGTTAATTTTTGTTTCGTTTTTTTTTGTCTTACATGTGTTAGAATAGTTGTAGATGATTGTAATACCCAAAATCCAAATGCAGCCATTTTTTTTTTAAAAAAAAAATGCATTACAATCATCTATGACTACTTTAACACATGTAAGGCAAAAAAGAAAGAACAAAAATCAACAAGCAATAGCATTTCAACCTAAACATTTTCAAAATCTTAAAAACTCAAAATGCCCTAAAATCACAACCACTATCAAGTAAATCTCTAACCTAAGGGCTACAAATAAGAGTATATACCTTCCTTGCTATTTTTGCTTGCTAGCTTGTTGAAAAACAAATGGATTTTCGAAGGTTTTTGAAGATTTGTTTTTTTGCCGAATACTTACGCTGAAGGATTGCGCAAATGCTCGTCCTGACTTTGTTATATATAAATAGGGGGTGAATACATCATTTCAACGAATGCATTATACGCGTCAAGTGCATACTTAGGTACACGCGTGAATACAAAAAGTCGCCGATTTGAAAATTAGCATGTGTCACGCTTATTATGCGTATGGCAATATGCATAAAAAAGAGAGTAGTTTTGTGAAGGCAGAAAAAAAGTGATGAAAATTGTATTTTTAATAATAAATGTGATTATTTAAATTAATTTCCCTATTTATATAATTATAAAACGAGAACAAAAATGATGACCTGAAGTAACACTTACGGATGCAGTAACAAGAAACTTGGCTTGTGTTTCTACTGTGAACCCCCCTTTTTGCTGCAGTTACCAGGACCACGTATGGTCCTCACATTAGCTGAGCTATGCAAGTCCCTCTGACCGACCAAGGCACTTCCACTGACAGCATGAGATTGAGTATGATGGGGTGATGAACCGGAGTCACTCCCCTTAGAGGCATCAGTCTCCAACATCTTTGCTTCATCTGTCAGCATTGCCAACTGTTTTAGAAAAATCAGATCAGTTCCTGAACATAATTTGGGCAAGAAATTTATTATCCAGTAGACCAGAGGAAAAATATACAACATCGTTCCTTTTGCTCTAAGGGATACATCAAATGGAACCCACAAAATGTTAGCTCCTCAATAATATCATGGAAAACATACGGAGCACATGCCAATAAGTCCGTGCATTGATAAAGTTCGTTCCATAGAAACAGTCAATCTAAGTATTTATATCATTTCCATCCAAGTTCTGAAAAAGTTTGCAAACAATAAACCATTGTACTATCGACCAGATACATGTAACAAACTTCATTCTATACCTGAATTTCATTCTCTCTCAATCGATCCTGTAGTGCATTTATGGCAGGACTTAAACTGCAAAAATATTTAGGATAAAGGGTGAGTACCAAAAAAAAGTACAATCAAACAAGATATAAGCGTTTGTTTACTAACCAATACTCAATTAATTTGCACGTTGAAGCCCGATAAGTAGATGTGTGATGAATGAAAGTAAGGGGATGCACTTTTCCATCCCTGAGTACAATTGAGAAAAACAGGAATGGACATTAAAAAGTAAACAGATATATAATTAAAGCAAATGTTAAGGAAATGAAAGATGTATTCAATGAATGCCTCTTATTTTGCAATATAGCTTGGTTATAGGCTGCTCGTTCCTCTTGATATAGTACATGTTGCAAATCCGTAAATGACGTTAGAGGTGAATCAAGTTTCAGAAGAGATGAGGCCGGCAAAACATGAAGTGGGATTTCTTTCCTAACATACTCCGCACCACTGTCAACAAAAACAAGCTAATATGAGTATCTCAAGTAGATAACCCACTTTGCAAGCTTATCCTCTTGTTTGCAATGATAACATATATATACAGTTGAGCTTCAAAACAAGAATAAGATATCATGTGAGTTAAGTACATACTCAGGTATACCTCATGTCCAAATTTGATCGATGCATTGCCTCTTGCATACTTTCTGACATATCCATGGGATCTATACCTGCAATGGTGTTACTTAAATCACCAGTTTGGTAGTTTCCTCCAACTCTCTCTCTTTCAGGATGGTTGGCATCAGCATTTGCAAAGAAACCACCCAAGTCTGAAGATCTGCCCACACCCTAGCCCATTACACATGCATGCATTGAATGAGAAGATAAAAGAGTGGGAAAAGCCCATGACATAATATATATAACTATGAAAAATGGTATTTAAAGACATTACGACAGATTAGCCAACCATATTTTTGTAAAGATATATCCAACAAGACCAATACCCACCATTTCCATTTTCCTATCTAATTGTAATTCTGCTGAAGCTATCGTATACAAATGATTATACCAAACTGAACAATTCATTATACACAAATACTTAAAAATGGTCAAGCAGAATGATTTACGTCAATACTCTGATATTGACTGAAGATCTTATAGATAAGTATACAACAGACACTTCTTTTTACCACAAGTAAAGCATAGTCATAAGCAGGAAAAATGTGTAATCTTCTATCTTGTGGACTCTCATAATTTTCTTAACTTCCTACAGGTCTTAGATCCCTACTGGTAGTATAATAATCAAGGAATAATGAGAAGATTATACCTTCCAAGATCCTGTTGCTGATCTAGAATCACCAGTCTCTAGTTCAAGGCTCCCAGCCCTTGCACTTCCAGATCTCACTGATAGATTCTCTGAGGAACTTAAAGACGATTCCAAATCGATAACTGTACTTTTATTAATGGGTGATAATGAAACTGGTCTTGACACATGATTCTGCTTCCCATCCGAGGACTGAAACGCAATAACTTGGATTCTTCCAACCTGCATTTAGCCCATGTTTTGAGATTTGCTGGGCCAACCAAGAAACAATATGCAAGGCTACTAAACATGTAGAAAACATGGAATACAAACCTTATTTATATCTTCACTAAAACAAGAAAATATCAGCCCAATGAACCCAGAATCTAGAAGTTGATACATTGCTTGAGTCCGCACATCTGCAGAAGGAAATGAGTAGAACTTGTAATGAAACATCCAACTATCATAGCAATTCCACCCTAGCCTCTGAGTATTTGGAAATACTTAAGAATTGAAACAATTCTAACAACTTTCCAATTTTATTCAGTTTTGAGCACAGGTTGATAGCATGTAAGTAGGTATAACTGGAAAATTGTAAACCTTATACTCACTGACCACAGCAATCACTCCTTTACAATGGCACTGCAAGTATAGTACAGCTAATTACATCAATTGTGTTGGTTTTTTTTCATACTTCTTTCTACCTTAAGTAACAGGACATTTTAAGTATTGGTTGATAGAACTCAATTATTATAACCAGAAGCTTATCTATAAACTTAAACATTTGGGTTTAGAGACAGCTCAACACAGCATCAAAACCAAGATGACCAGGAGGTACTGTGTATAACCTCCCTACTGCATTTATTAATTGTATCAAGTTATGTTTGCTTTCATTATTGTCGTTATGTTTGTTTCCAACAGGGGGAATGTAAGAGCTTAAAAACTATTGTTGGGTCATTATACCTTTAAGAACTAAAAGAAAGAAATCAACATAAAAAGATGTAGCTTACATAACAATATCAAACCTAGCTTGCATTTTGAACATGAAGTGGAAAGATGTTTTTTTCTTATAAGTAGGAAGTATTTTTTTCTTATAAAGGGAATCAACAGCGTCTAACAAAGAGAGAGAAGAAAAATGAAGGGCAATTCATCAATAATTACCAACATGGGAAGGAAGAACTGTAATATGTGGATGTGAATGGTACCACCCAATGACTCTTGTTGTTCTTCCAGTCAACATGGTCATTCTGTGTTATAGGGTCAATTAAAACAATTACAAAACACAATCTTTCACACTTAGAAGCTATGCAACCACAAAAAGAAGACGGGCAGAGGGTGCGGATGGTAAGTCACAGCTTCTGACCTATATGGCAAAGCCTAAGAAATAGTTATCAGTTCAATACTTCAATATCCAAGTGGTGAAAGCCAAAGTGAGAACAGAGGCCAACTCCTCTTGATGAACTCCTAATAGAAAAGGCAAGCTTTCTACAAAAAGCAAATTGACTACCTTTTAAAAGTCATCAATTCTACAATTTATGATGCCATGAGGGGGAAGACTCAAATCTACTGCACATTGTCAACAACAAATTGAAGCACAAAAAAAGTAGGACTGAAGAATTTTCCATAACAAGTAAACAATCACATAAAAATTAAGGATATATCAGCCTGAGCTGATGCAGCAGCCAACTGTTCAGGATTTGTCTCTACTCGATCCTTTCGCCTATCAGATCGTGATTGAGGTGATGCTCCCCAAATTAGTGCAGTGACATTACCACTTTTTGAGTACTGGAAAAGGAAAATTTGAACCAAAACATAAGAGCCAAAAAGAAAATGCAAAAGAAGCCACCTCATAGTACAAGAAATGCAAAATCATAGCAATGCAATATTCTCATTTCCTGCAAAGTTAAAATTTAGAAAAAAAAGAAAAAAACTGATTTAAAAGAGAATGAGCAAACCAGATGTAGAACAAAAATATAGATTTGACTTTTATTTTGGCTACATTGAACATTCATAATCACCAATTTTTAAGTTGGCATGGTTTGATGGAGATGCATAGAGTGCAAAAACATAAGAATAAAATAGCTACAAAATAAGTTCTTAGCAAAGGGCAGAACTTCATCACAGTTTGCACATTCTTCAATGAAATTAATGTGCTTGGGTAAGCCAAAAAAGCGTACCCATATGTGCTCAACAAACTGACTATTCCACACTATATGAGGATGGGCCAATTTCTATTCATAAACTTTGTTTAATACAAAAACCTTATTGGGTACACTGGATTAAGCTAACCTTAAGTTGTGGTAGCACTTTTGATTATCCTTAAATTTATGCCTCTCATGCCAAAAAAAAAATAAGAATACATATCACTATGTGAGTACAGAAAAATAGCTTAGTTGAATTCCTGCTTACAAAGAACCAGAAGCTATAAATTCTGCAAATATGAATTTCTAAGGTTTCTCTTCGGAAGAAATTATTCACCTATATCTAAATCAAAACAAATCTATTTCAAAACCAAATTCAAATCGGGTTTATACTTTATATACAGAATCCTGAAGGCACAAATTTTGAACACACATACAAAAAATTTTGATAAGAATTCCAGAAACACCAATAAAGGGAACGGATAGAAACCCACAGAGTCCTAATAACTTCAACTGAATTTGCACTACAAAGCTCAAAACATTTAATATAACGAGGAAAAAAAAATTTTAAAATACTCAAAAGGGTATCAACATTAGCCGAAATTCCGAAATCCCAATTGAGATAACAAACCAAAGCTAGAAAAAACAAATGACGATATTAACATAATACAAAAACCTAATAGCGGTAAACTTTGGAAGATGGGAATCAATTTGTAGCCAAAAAACAAAAGAAAAATCCAATTCAAGAAACCATCCAAAACAAATTCGAAATTTGCAACTTCATATCCACTATTTATCGAATTGAACCATAGTTATGAAATGAAATAAGAAAAAAAACCAGTAAAAATTAAGAGAAAGTAGGACCTCGATATCGCCAAGAAGAAGACCCATGATCTCTTCAGTCTCAGTGGACAATGCGTGAGTAAGACAAGTTAACCAAACATCCTCGGACATTTTAACGGCCGTTAGAGACATTCTTGGAGAGATTTCAAAATTGAGGTTGGGATAAGAGTTAGTGTGAGCTTCTATGGTTCTAGATTTGATTGGTTTGGTGCTGAAAAAGCTTTGCCTTTGGTTGGGTTGGGGCACCGAATCTCAACAAGCATAAATTTTGCACGGATGATGACGATACAGTACGTTCGGCTTCACGTTAAGGAAGGATTTTATTGACATTTCATTGTAGTAGTGCTAGTGCCAGTGGGTTCATACAGTAAAACGAGACTGAATTTTTTTTAATTGCACGTTTGTGCATGCAACTTTAGTTTAAAAAAAAATTTATATAAAACACGTTATCACTTAAAATCATGTACTATTTCATTAGTATGATATCATTCATTCTATAAGTTAATATTAAGTGAATGAGAAACATTGCAAAGGCCTACTCTTGAAGACAGTTGAGGATTTTGATAAGACAGTAAGAGAGGAAAGCAACATCAAACTTTTCTTGTTAGAGGACAAGTAGGGGATAAACCATTGTTTAGGGAATTTAATTCTTTAAATAATTATGGATCAATGTGAATATGAGATATACGTGTAAATATCTATGAATGTTGTTAATTATGTATATGCTAGATGATGATTTTGGCCATGAAAAAGTTTCATTATATGAGGATCTCAATTTTTTATTAGGATTGGAGAAAGATGTTGTTACGAAGGTTTAGTGTTTGTGATGTTGAGGTGAAATTTGAATAAGTATGCAATGTGCCTAGACATTTGTCATAATTTGTTTATTCATGGGTGATTTTATATGTTTAATAGCTTAAAGAGTCCTCAAGGTTTATATAAAACTCTTAGAATATGATTAATATGGAGAATAGGTAGAAATATATGAAATATAATGTTATAGACAATTATAAAACAGACATGTCATATGGTCATGCATAAATATATGCACACTCATACTTCTGATAAGATAGAGATGCCATCAACCGATAATTGATCATACGAAGGACATGTATGACCATCTGTGATATATAGGATAGGTTATGATGAACGATCTTGTTGATGATATTAACAATTATTCATAAAGATGAAAAGACAATTTTACCTTTAGGTTAATACAAATCATGAACATATAAAAGAAGTTGTTCATGTCAAGAACATGTACATAGTTAGGCTTGTTCCACTTTCATAGGTGCCTCCTTGAAACAACACTCATAAAACATACCCACTTTTGAGAAAACTTGGTTTCAAGTGCACTGACTGGTATGTTTATGGATAAACATACATGAATTGGAGCCACATACCTAGGCTTGTTCGACTTTCACCTTAACTTTCATCTCACGCCTTATTGGTTGTCTCTTTATTTAGATATGTTTTAGTAGTACTTCATTCTTTAAAAGTTTTTACTATCCTTTGAGACATATATCAATAAACTTAAGTTTGATATTTATTTCTTTCTTTTTTCTACTCTATGGTCATACATTATTAGGTATATAGGCATGTTTTCTTCTTCTTTATGCATGGCTTAATCCCTTCACAGGTAACCCTTGTTGTGATTAGATGACAAATATGCATGGACAATTGTCCAAGCATATATCCTCTCACTGAACACTGTTTGCTCATGCATGGGCTTTTTTGGTTATGACCATGTGTGCATACTAAGGTGCAAAAACGTACATGTTGGTTTGATGTACAACTTCTTCTTCCTTGTTATCTATGTGTTAAAATCCTAGGGTAAAAACTGTCTTTTTTACTTCATAAATAATTGTAATCTCTTTCATATAGTTGTCCCTTATGCTCTAACTTACGTGGCATAAACAGATATGTCTGTCATTCGCATGATCGTCTATCAATTATAAAAAAAAAAAACATTTGAGTTTCAAGTGTATAGACATACATATCTTCATGCACGATTGTACAATATGTTACTCTCATAAACTTTTAGGCACCCATGATCATGTTTACCATTAGGATGATTGTGCATAACTATTTGGAAAATTATATCGTGCATAATTCTATCAGTTAATTCCATAAAAATCCCTATTCATATGTTCACAGTCTTAGCATGTTTCTAACCATGTGTATTTATGTGTATACTATCAAATATCACAAATGTAAGGTTATAATTATATTATATACGAAGATACATCACTATGTACACCAAGGTAACCTTATATTCATTTAAACACTATCGTATGATACTAACATTCTAGAACATGATATGCAACTTTTATAAATCTGATCTACACTCACTAGTTTATTGCACATCCTCATAACCAAAAACATGCAAAGTCTTGGATTTCATATCCCATTATCAACAATACATATCCATTATGTAAACCATAACAACAAATTACATTCTGATTTAAATTAAACATACAAATCATTATATAAAATATTATTTACACACGTAATATGATATGAAAACAACCATCCTACCTACTTGGTTGCCAAAGCTTTGAAGGTTTGATATTGATACTCTTTTTGAATCTCTCACTGGAAAAGCCCTTTTGATCATTGGAGAATAAACTAAATCAATTCACTCTTCTCTCTCTCAAAAAATAAATAAAGACTAATTTTAAGAATATGGAATATAATCATATATAACATGCCTTTTATGAATTTCATATTATAAATAATTGTATAGATGTGTATACTTTTATGCAAAGTCGTGTACCACTTAAAATTATTCAATATGACATATTATTTACTTTACTGATGTAATATTGGATGAACAGGAGGGCACCATTCATGCATG
This sequence comes from Anacardium occidentale, assembly GCA_026122585.1. Lineage (NCBI taxonomy): Eukaryota > Viridiplantae > Streptophyta > Magnoliopsida > Sapindales > Anacardiaceae > Anacardium > Anacardium occidentale. The sequence goes on from JAJEJH010000587.1 coordinate 99,630, forward strand.
ACTATTCATTAGGTTAAAAACTCAATAAATACACTTTAAACTTTTGTCACAATCAAACTTAACCCATATATAAACATAAAAAGATTGAACTACCTTTAAGACATAGTTGTAAGTGTTATATTTCCTTCCCTTATTAGAATTTTGTCCTTAGGATTCCCCTGAACTAGCTAGGGATATTAGGATCTTATGTCATATTTAATCTTTCAAGTAACCTCTTTTACCTTCTAAATCTACTTATTTTTAAACTCTTTGATCCTTTCATCCAGTATTTACACCTATTTTTTCTCATAGCTTAGGTCATCAGATAACTTTATATCCTCACTCCTCATTATATGTGAAGGATCTTATATGTACTTATGCAACAACAAGACATGGAATATGTCATGGATTTGATCCATCCCTATTGGTTACGTAAGCCTATAAGCCATTTTATTAACCTGTTGCACTATCTCACAAGGTTGATGTAACTAAGAGCTAACTTTTCTTTTCTTTTGAACCTAAAAACATGTTTATAAATGGCCACTCTGATAAAGACTCAATCACCCACACTAAACTTCAAATCTCACCATCTATAATCGACATATCTCTTCTGTCGATCTTTAACCTAACTCATCCTCTGTCTAATCAATCTAACATCCTTAATCATCCTCTAAGTCCACTTTGGTCCAAGTGATTGCCCCAATGAGTCTTTCTCACCTAAATTATCCTAATATAAAGAAGAATAACACCTCAACGTAAGTTTATAAGTTATTTTATGAACCCGTCATACTATCTCATAAGGGTTGATGTAGCTAGAAGCCAACTTGTCTTTTTTTTGAACTTGAAAACATGGTCAAAAAAGGCCACTCTGATGATGACTCAATCATCCACACTAAACTTTAAATCTTGACATCTATGATCGACATAACTTTTTTATCGATCTTTAGCCTGACTTATCTTCTATATAATCAATCTAACATCCTTAATCATCCTCTAGGTCCATTTTGGTCCAAGTGATGCCCCAATAAGTCTCTCTTACCTAACTTATCCTAATATAAAGAAGAATAACACCTTTTACCATAAAATGTCTCATAAGGTGTCATTGTAACATTGTGTGATAATTGTTATTATATATACACTCGATCAATGGCACCAACTCATCCAACTAGCCTTATGATCTAAATAATAAGCTTTCAACATATCCTTCAACACCTGGTTTTTTTTTTTTTTAATCTAACCATCAGTCTATAGATGATATGTATTATAATAAAAGCCAAGTTTATACCCAAAGACTTCTTAAGGCTCCTTAAAAAATTTGACATTAACTAAATGTCTTTATCTAAAACTATGGTCTTAGGCACAACCTATAACTTGACGATCTCTTTAATATAGATACAACTTAACCAATCTATTAGAGTTGAATCCTTGATAAGTAGAAAATGCATTAACTTAGTTAATATGTCCATTATCACCTATAACACATTAAATTTATGTTATAGCCTCGATAGTGTGCTTCCATTTCTATTCTGATACACTTAAAGTTCATAACAATCCTAATGGTCTCTAGTGTTTGACCTTGACTTACTAGCAAATGAAATATTTGACTATGTACTCATTTGCATTTTTCTTCATGTCTATCGACCAGAAACTCGTCCTTAAGTACTAATACATTTTTCTACAATTGGGATCAGTTGTGTAAAAGGAATTATGTGTCTTTGCTAATATATATATATATATATATATATATATATATATATATATATATATATATATATATATATTGCAACTCCTTATTTTAAGGAACACAAACTCTACCATAAAATATGAGTACCTAATTAATAATCTAGAAATTTGTCTCGAGGCCATCCTTAACTCTCTAGATTTTCTGTCTATATCACTCATTTTCAGTCTGTTTAATCGAATCTCCTCTAACAAAGTGAATTTGATCTCCAATTTGACAAGAGCTTTAGTGACCAACTCAATATGCTTCTTGTCCATGTCCTATTGAACCTCTCTCTGAACTATAATATGTGATAGAAATACTTTTTTAACTAGGGGCAGGCTACCACATTTTCTTTTCCCGAGTAATACTTGATCTTATAATCATAGTCTTTTACTAAATATAGTCATCTATTTTTCTCATATTTAGCTCATTTTGAGTGAAAAAGTAATATAGTAGCTGATGTAAATTCATACAATGTATGGCTCTAATATTCATAATCGATACCTTATAATTCATACTCTTTAAACATATTTTTAAATCTTAGTTTGTAATTCATTACGTCATTTACTCATCTTTAAGACATTGTTAAAACATAAAAACATTTAAGGTGATAAAAATTGTTTCTCAACCCACGCATAAAATCAATGATATGTTTTTTTTTTAATCATGTTCTTATGCTCGAGCCTAATATAAAACTCATTTTAGGCATATCTTAGTACATCCATGTACCTCTAACATCATTTAAAATATCATGGGACAAATTATTAAACAAGTGTTCTCTCTTAAAACGACCATTCAAATTCTTATATCTATGAATAACCATTCAATGTTAGGAATGCACATTCACTCATTTGTCCTAAACATGTACTATACTTCAAATTCATGACTGTTTAACTACCTAAGCATATTTGTATCGTTTCTTATATGAACAATCACATCATTCTTTAGTACAAGCATCATGACCTAGTCTATATGGCAAGAACAATTATGTTTGCCTTTGAGATGGGTATTCCATCACAAATCTAATAACCTTAATCTCACTAAGGAATGATTGTTCCTATTGTTGGAACAATCGTTCCACTACATCTAAAACGAAGGATTACAATTGTTTTGGCCATAATCACACAACCAATAGTGTCATATTCTAGTCTACACCTTTAGAACACCACACCACATAAATGAGGCAAATCAAATCCTACACATAACATCTCAATCAAAATTTTAATTTAATCATTCATGCCATCTAATTTCTTAAACACATGTTCATTCATACAAAAGCTTAAATATCAATCATTCTATTGTCACCAAATCATTGTCTAGATCAAATATTAACCATATACATCACCATATAAAAAGTTAGAAACTATCATCCTTCTTACAACCATGAAAACTCATGAATTAAAATACAAATTCAACTTACTTGGATTTCTAGCTTGAAAATTTTGATGCCAACTCTTTTTTGATCACCTCTCTTCTTCTAATGCAATCTCTAGCAATTGAACCCATAAAAAATCGTGTTTAAGTGCTCTGGCACATTATTGAAAGTGGTAAGGTCATGCGTAGAATATGCCTTTTTTTTATATATAATTTTGAATTAGATAATCATTGAAACAAGTGTTCACCTTAATGGAATAGTCATTCACCATTTAAATCACTTATGACATGGCACGCTTTTCAATTCGTCCACTTGGCACTTACTGAATAAGTGTTCACGCTTAAGAATGACTATCCAACATTCTATTTTCATATTTTCTTTAACTTAATTTCATTTTAACATGTTCATATATCAATATAAACTCATGCTTAAATGAAAAGACAAAATTAACTTTACTCTACACTTATTGGTATTACATTGCCAACATATTAGCAATTACAAATTCTTGACCGTCCATATGGTCTTTATTTGTGCAAAAAAAGTGAAGAGTTTTCATAGCACTACCTATACTTCAAAAATTAAGGGACAATTGTTATATGATCAAAACTCTTCATGGGTCAAACTCATGGATTGAACTTCTAAAGATGACTGGTGACTAGTGGATAAGAAGCATTTTAGTCCACAACTCATGGCAGAAACCTCGAACAAGACATTATATAAATAATATAATTTTTCATGACTTTAATAATCTAATGGACATTATATAATTGTTTTCTATTGTCAACAAATTACTCCTTTTAGTTTTGGCAATCATAATTAAAGTGCAATTACTCTCTTACTACATTGGACTTTCAACAACACCAATTAAACCATCAATTTTTGCACTTCTTAAAATAATTATCCATATAACTCTGACTTTTTATACTATTAATTCTTACTCATAGAAGAGGAATATACACGTTTAAGCAAATGCATACATTAGGATCATGTAAGTTTTATTTACGAAGATAATAATGACATATGGTGGTAGGGTCTTGATATTTTGGTCCAACCACATAAGATTGATATACTTTTTTACTTTTGGTCAATGTAAAGTTTCACACTAATAAAAGTGATCTCATATTTAATGTGTTTAATATATATAAGGCATGCATTTCTATCATATAATAATTCAAATTAGAGAATAATTACATTAGATATTACAACTTGTTTACAAATGATATATCATTTGAGATTATTGATAATTATTTTCTAGAAAGCACTTAACAATGTGTTCTACAAAATGTTTATCGACCATCTATTTAAAAGATAGCTCAATTATTTTTTATATTTCAATTAAAATATTTACCTAGTTTATCTCTTGTGTTCTTTTTATTTTTATTTCTTAATTCAATTAAATTGTGTGTGTGTGTGTGTGTGTGTGTATATATATATATATATATATATATATATATATATATATATATATATATCTTACTTGTACTTAACAAGTAAACCATCTTAAGTTCTGTGTTTAGGATTCACTAGTCACGAGATCAAGTTAAACTAGAATAGACTTTATTAGATATATGAGACATTTGGTCTTATCTTATATTTGGGTTTTTTCATTCACAATTTTTTCGATTATCGAAGATATTTTTATTTTTCGTTCAATAGTTTCTCAACTTATTATTAGAATTGTACTCACTCTCTTTCACTGACTTTGAATTTTACTAGTTAAATCTCGACACTTCATAATTTGGGATAACCCTTGAAGTCAAAATAAACTACCATTATTATTATAATTAATTGATTAAAGAGATAATTACTTTAAACCTCGAAGAGTTTTAAGTAATTTACCTCCTTCTAGAGATACTTGGAGATCAAAAGTGAAAAACAGTCGTGGGAATCGTCAATTATGGCTAACATCTAAATAAACCATTTAATATTGAACCAAGCGTATCATAGAGGTAAAAAATAAATAAATTATATTAATCAGATAATCAACATCACAAAAAATCATAATCAAGCACACCATCGTCACAACAGAGATGGCAAATAATCAATCATACTAGATGTCACAAAAACTTATGCAAAAACCAACCAAATTAAACTCAAACCAACATTTTGTTTCAGCTTGAGCCAGGTTAGAATCATCACTTCAAATTCTAGTAGATGGATTGCCTGGGATACTGGGGGCAGTGGCATTAGGGCCACCTGAGTTGGTTGGGTTATTTGGAGCACTTGAGTTTGTTGTATTATTAGGGTTAGCACCTGGGTTTGTTGGGTTATTTGAAGCACTTGAGTTTGTTGGATTATTTGGGTTACTTGCATTGTCTGCGTTCATTCCAAGAGTGCTCTTCACAGCCTCAGCTGCTCCTTGAGCCATGTTCTTCATTTGCTCTCCGGCTCCTTGAGCCATGTTCTTCATTTGTTCTCCGGCTCCTTGTGCCATGTTCTTCACTTGCTCGCCTTTCTGCAATCAAGCATAAATAATTACTAGTCACCATATATGTTCTCATATGAAACTTCATCTCTTCCTATTAAAAACTTGATGGATAAATTCACAAGAACCTAAAACTAATCAATGTGAGACAAAAGAAAAAGAAAAGGCGATATGCCTCTTGGAGAAAGTTGGAGGTTTGCGTGGTGTAAGCACTGGCATTTTCTTGAGTTTGCTGGGATGCTTGAGACGCCTGGTTTAGGACTTCATCTTTCTTAACCTGTAAAAGTATTCAACACCGTCACAATTTATTCAATTAAATTCATTTAAAACACTTATTAGTAATAATATTACCTACCTGAGCTTGGCCAGCCATTTGCCCTGCAGTTTGAGACATGTTTTCACGAGATTGCTGGCTTGCCATTCTCTAAATAAATTGGAATTTGTTGTGTAATTAATGAATTATTGCGAACTCAAGTGAATGATAATATTTATAGGTAAAAACTGTTGGTAATGTTGTCCAAAATGCATGCATTTACGAACACGTGGTAAGAGTTAGTGACAGCTAGGGTTTTGGCCAGGAGGAATCTTCAAATTATGACTCGGTCTGTATAAAGATGAGTAGCCCTTGGCTTAGAGTTAGGAAAGAGCTTGACTTCGTTATTTAATCATTTTTAACGTTGATTGGTTATTTGTGTGGCCCTCCATGGAAGTCAATTTTACATGAATCGATCATTCTTCTATAAACTAAATGGCGTAGAGGGTGGCATTAATTGGCAGTGAGCAATGGCAACATAGTGTGGTCTGGCTTTGCCAATGAACCAAATGCTTCCGCCACAAATACCACCATGCAAAGTGTCACTGTTTGGTTGCCGCCACTCGTTGCCACCACCAACCTTGTGTCACTGTTTTGCCAAACTACCAACCTTTGGGTTTTCTGTTAAATATCCCTCAAATCAAATCCCTTTCTCTCCCACCTGGCTACAAAAATTTCTCCACTCTCTTTTGAATCAAATCCCTTTCTGTGTATATAGTTCAATATTTTCACTTAACCCAAATTGAATTTTAATGTTCTAATATAAAGTTTAAAAGGGACACTATATTTTTGTAAAATCTTTCACTTCCATATGTTATTACACTGTGCTCCTGAAAATGCTAATAAAAATTTCTTAAACCTTTTATAGTTTAAAAGCTTGCATTTACACCCCCTCCCTCCAACCCTCACCTCCAAATCGAAGTTTACTGTTTCAATTTAAATCTTAGCATGTAACCTAAACTTTTAAAAAATGCTTTGAGTCATGAAAATCTTGTGATTGTTTATCAATTTAAAATTAAAAAAATATTGATTGAATTCATGTTTTTGACGTGAGAGTTAGAAAAAATGATAATTAGAATTGAGAGATTTTATAATTTTTGTTGAAAAATTAAGGATGAAGATAATAATATATTTAATTAAGTCAAACAATTTAACTATACTTACTATAAATATAAATAAAAAGAGTTGAGAAATTGATAAGGAGAAGTTTTGCATGCGTTGCCGCAAGAAAAAAGCGTGTAGGCTCTATATTTATGCCACGTGGCTGGTTATCTTTATGTTCATCGTCGTTGGAAAATACGAACCCAAGAAGCAACATGGATGGAAATATTACGATCAAAGAATGGCACGTCCCATGCACGTGTCCAGAAGCAGGGCACGTGTTTTCCACCCTTAACTTCTCATACTCTATATATTATCATCCACTCTCCTCTCTGCTTACACACGGCGAGCAAAACTCTCAGCATCTTGAAGAAATTTCAGCGATCATTTGATCAAAGAAGTTTCAGAAATATGGCATCTGACAATCAGAGCTACAGAGCCGGTGAAGCCAGAGGCCAGTCAGAGGTATATATACAATACTTAATAATAATCCTTACATGTACACAGCAGCAACGTATATGCAATGGTGACTCGTTGGTTCTGGTATTTTTACAGTGATAATTAGAAAGGGCTTTTTGTGATGTATATACTGTTAGAAGCTGATATGTTTTCTGATCTCATTGCATTTATATATATGAGGACTAAGGTTATAAGTATTTGAAGATTTTTTTTTCTTGAGAATGTGCAAGTTTTGAAGTTGATTAGCTGCTAGAAGCTTTAGCATTCTTTTAAACTTGAAGGGTTTAAAACCAAATAACTTCATTTGTTTTTATGGTTTTGGTACAATAATAGGAGAGGAGTAACCAGATGATGGAGAGCATGAAGGAGAAGGGCAGAGAAGCCCAGGAAAAGACCTCCCAGACCGCGCAGGCGGCCAAAGAGAAGACAGGCCAAACAGCGCAGTCCGCGAAGGAGAAGGCCTCACAGACCACTGACGCGGCAAAGCAGAAGACGCAGGAGACGGCACAGGCAGCCCAAGAGGAGGCTGAGGTTGGGAAGGAGCAGACGAGTGGCACACTTCAGAAGACCGGAGAAAAAGTGAAGAGCATGGCCCAAGGTGCTGCAGAGGCAGTGAAGCATACTTTCGGGTTTGACCGTACTGGCTCCGGTGATGAGAAGGATGTGTAGGGTTTTAATATTTATTTATTAAATGCCCAAAATCGTAAAATTGCTAGATTTTGTAAAATTGTCCTGAAATTCTCTTTAATAAAAGTGGTAATGTGATTCATCTTCCGGCTACAAATTTTTATTTTATTTTTTTTATGACCGTTTTAAATGGGTAGTTATATTATAATTATTTTGAAGGGAAATATTTTTTAATATATTGAATTTATTTTTATTAATGGTTCAAACTTATTATATAATTTTAAATGGGTGAAGTTATATTGTAATTATTTTGAAGAGAAATATTTTTTAATATATTAAATTTATTTTTATTAATTGTTCAAACATATTTATATAATTTTAAATAGTGTTATATCCCTATTTATATTTTTTTTATAACCTTAATAAAGATAAATATGCTTTATTATTGATCTTCATAATATGTTGGGATCTTTATATTCCTATAAGAAAATTTTATTTATCATAAATATATATATTTTTTATTTCTTAATCATTCTATAATTTTTTTTATATCTTCATCCTAGGCCAAAATTTTTTGATATTTGTAACACTGTAACTCATGCCATCACTTCCTTCAAAATCACCAAACTCCTTTAGCTTCTCCAAGTTGTCTTCCTTTTCTTCTTCATTGTCAGTTTCCATGGCATCATCAGATGATTTTTCTTCTTCTTCGTTAATATTTCTGTCCTCGTACATTACAGTTATTCTTGTCCTCGTACATTATAGGTATCGCGATGCCATACTCTTCCAACCCTTCATCGACAATCGACCAAAACAAAAAAGAAAAAGAAAAAAACTTCACAATTTGGCTTCAGAAAAAGTGCATCATCTACTACATATTCTAACATAATGAGTAAACATACCCCTGAATAAAGGAAGTCTGAGCAGCTTGGTATATGAGTTCTGAATGGAATGTTGAGACTCTCTAGATTCTCTGAGTTGTTCAATGAATTAGAAACACTATTACAGGAGTTCAACACAAACCAATAAAACATCAACTTACTGAAAAAAAAAAAAAATAAATAAATCAATTTGGACTCCTCCTGAGGTCCTCAAAGTGGAGCCAGTAAAAAGGCATCAGAGAAATATGACTGAGCTAATCCAATAAAAATCTAAAATAACTGAGCGATTTTACTGGCAAATTCCAAGAACTTAATATTTACTTGCAAAAAAATGTTAATAGTGCCACTCATGTAAGAAATGCAATGAAATCCAGTAACATGAGTTGACGATTGAGACTTTGTCCTATAGAAAATCTTTGAGGGGGAATAAGTTTTTTGGCCAATTTTATTTTTGAAAAAAGCATTTTTGACTTATGGCAAATATTCAGAAGTCAACATAATTTGAATCCATCACTAAAAGCTAACACATAGAGTTAATTACTAAAACACATTGCTTCCCAAATACCTAATATCAACAAAGCTATACAAACATGAACTCGTTTGAAATAATAGTATATTTTTAAAATAAATAGTATTTAATATAATTTTTTAATAAACAATTAGTTGTATCACTTATTTTTATATTTATTTTAGTATAAAATATTTGATAGTAAATGATTTTTATTCAGTTTAAATTGTAATCCAAATTAAATCAAAGTTTATATATATATATATATATATATTGTTACTTTTTCAATTGGACTTACAACAATTTTTAAATTGCCCAAAACTGACCCATGCACATCTCGATTAGTTATTTTCCCGGCACCAATAACACAATATCTTTTCTCTTTGTATATATATTTATCCGAATCCTTTATCTTGAATAACTATCGAATTTAAGTCAATAACTCTTTAAATGAAGCAAGCATCAATTACTGAACATGCTAATAATCTCCCCCACAAACAGTAACTTTTTCAATTGTTTTTCAGATTTCTTTTTTCTAACAATTGATTCCATCCCACGACAAGAAAATCTTATAAATATTGCACATCTTATCAGAATTCACATGAATTTTAGTCTTTAACTAATTCAAGTGTGTTTACATGCAGTAGTTAAGCACTAGCCATTTTCTACTATTAGCACCCCAAAAATAGAGCACAATCATTGAGAATGAATCCTTCATGCAACATAATCTTGCTCATCATTTTCAGGGACTACAATGTCAAGTCTCATCATTGGCTTGTATGTTTCAGGAACTTGTGCACCGGCCTGCATACAAACTTCAACCACGGCAGGTACCTTGCCATAAAACCTCTTCAGTGCACTCCTCAACGGAGGCCCCGATGGGTCTCGAACATGCCACACATAATTTGGTGGAAAAACTTCGTCCACAACGGCAGGCTGCCAGCCATGCTTCCCGTCCCTCCACTGGTGTTTATATGCTCCGCATAGCTTAGCATTGTGACCCCAAGGTCCGACATGAACTTCTGAGCAGTAACCGCATGCTTTCACAGAGTATTTCCTCATTAATCTTGTCACGCCTGACTTGACAACCTCATATGCATCCATTGTCTCTTGTGCAATCCTGGGTAAATCGTCCAAGGAAGGAGGTGGAAACCGCCGATAAGCCCCAGCTGTATCAAGATCAAGTAATGCTGATTTATCTCTAGAATGCTGTGGCTTTGGCTCCTTAAGAATTCCACCACGATCAACTATTTTCCTTCCAAGCATTCGGATAGGTTGGGTTCTTCGACGAGAAGGGTATTCTGGTATGTCCACACCGGCTTGGATGCATAGCTCCACAACAGCTGGAATCCTGTCATAGTCAAACCTAGTCTCATGTTTAACACGATGACCAAAAGGGTCAAACATGTGATATGACTCGACTGGAAGAAGTACATCATCAACGGAACCTTTGACCCATGTGTGAAAACTTCGTCGCATTCGGCTGGTTGCACCTTGGCAGTTCTGAATGTTGTGACCACTATGGGCAACATGAATTTCTGAGCACTCACTGTCAAAGTTTAAAGATATAAAATTTCTATGATAAAGATCAAAACAGTGAACCGAACCTGAATTAAGAGTCTCTTGAGTATATTTATATCCAACTTACCTGCAACCATATACAGGAATAACATGCAACAACTGTGAAAGGCCTTTGATCAAACTTTTCCATGCGTCTAATACTTCATAAGCAACTGAGATCAATTGGGGAACAAGTATTCCATTCTCTGGAGGCTCCAAGGGCTTCTCTATACCCATTCCTGCAAGTTTTTTGTCCTTCTTTGCAGCCTGTATCATCTTCTGTACTGGAATGGGAAAAGGCTTCTTCTTTCTCTTAGGTAGTGCGAATGGAAGATCCACATTTTGGGGATATCCTTTTTGTTTCTTTACAGTTTGATAATGCCCAGATCTCTGACTAGCACACAGGATTGTCCTATAACTTGTTGACTGAACTGTCCAAAGCTGCCCAAGCCCAAACTGCATATAGAATGAGATTGATTTATAAGCTTTTATAACAATTATACATAAAGAATGTCATCATGTACAAAACACTAACTTATAGATCCACACTACGTGCATAAAATTTTCTTATGCAAATATTCATAAATTTAACAAGCATTGTTTTCCAAACATTAAAAATAGATAGGCAAATCATTTAATTCATCACGTATTCACAGATTTACATCCAACGTAATATATGATTAAAATCGAAAACCCAATAGAAAATAATCAAGAGTAGTACCTGCAACCATAGAGTGTACGAGCTAGTAGCTGATAGTTGAGGCTTCAACTCCATGGCACTCTGCTGAACACCTGAGAAGTGAAGCAATGTCAAAGTCAAAATAAATCACTGTCAAAAAATTATATATAATAATGACTCTTACTTAAGCTCTTGGTTATGTTGCCTACATCATTTAAAACTCAAATAAAGTTTGGAAAGTAGCACCTGATGATTGTTTTATTTTTCATAAGGGTGCTAAAATTCAATTACACGGGGTATAATGTCAGTGATATCTTATCTTTGCGCCAAATGAAAATACCTTTCAGTTGTCCTCGTAACATTAACAGTCTAATCCTCTACAGAAAAATATAAAGAAAGAAACTAGCTTACCCCTCTGAGACGGATTCCATACAGAAGTCAGGGTTGGTGGTGTCCGGAGCATTTGTTTGGACGAGTATCAGAACCGCCTCACGCTTCCTTAAATAAAAACTAGATGGTGCAAATGCAATGTCAGAATCAAAAATTGAAGTGATGCTCTCTAATTAATGATGTGGGTTTTCATGAGGCAGGGATGATAAAGGATAAAACTTATCTTTTACCCAACCATTAGAATTCAACATTATAAATTGATAAGAACATTAAACTAACCCGAGAAAGGCCTCTTATATAAGTACTCATTTTTCCACTTTGAATTCATTCTTTTTTTTTACTCATTTCCTCAAGCACATGGTGCGTACAATGCAAAATTATATAAACCGTCAGACCTAATCCTCAGTTATCAGCACATATGAAATGAAAAATCTACAGTAACCACGAAAGGACAACAACATGAAGCACAAAAGTAGATTTGATAAAAATTATGTCATCTGATTACTGTAATCAACAGCATACCCATCCCACGAAATTCACATGAAACATCGATTAAGAACTAAACAAGTTTTCTTAACTTAAACGAAACCAAACAACACGAAGCAAAAACTTGATGAATGAAATTAAAAAACAAAAAATAGATGAACTCACCATAAAAGAACTCTCCGGTGTCGTTCGATTAGAGCTCACTCTCTCTTTCACAGTTGTTGTAGGCTATCTGAATGGAAGTCAGTGGCCAGTAACCGGCAAATAACTAAACGATTTGTGGCAGCAGACATTTGTAATTAAATTTTAAAATAAAATAAGGCTAAAGCCTATTCCCACCCAAAGTTTCACTTACGGATAATGTAATCTATTAACTTTTAAAAATTCAAGTAGCTATTTTGAATGTAAATAGATATTTGAATTTATAAAAAAATAAATAAATTTTATAAAAATATAAAATATTATTTAGAAATTAAAAAATATTAAAAATTAATAATATATTAAAAATATAAAAAAATTTTAAAATTTTAAAATTTTTAAAAAATTAAAAATAGTCACTACCTCCAATGTTGACAATGATGATAGTCAATAATAGAATCAAATAATCAAAAACAATCATTTAGTTGATAGAGGCGATAAGATTAATCATTTCTGCTAATAAAAAATGTTAAAAATAGTTAAAAATAATTAGTTTTGACTTTATCGATCGTTTTTTACCATAGTTGCTAGCGAAGTTGGTTAGATTTGACTACTTCCACCAAAATATGGTCTCTCCTTAAAACTAGGTGGTTGGAGGTAATTACTACCGTCGTTGACGTTGTCGGCAGTTGGTTGTTTTTTTTTATTTTTTAAAATTTAAATATTCTTAAATACTTTTTTTTAAATTTTTAATATATTTATATCTAAATGTTATTTTATAATTTTATTATAATTTTTTTTAATGAAGTATCTTAATAATTTTATAAAAAGTGTTAGAAAAATTAGATGAAAACTTATCAAAAAGTGAGTATTTAAAATTTTAAAAGTTAAATAATAAAAATTTGTTTTTGAGTCAAATTTTGGCCATAAAATAAGGGCCAAGTACGCTCTACCAAAATCACAAAATTTTATCTACCAACTTTTTAAAATGATCAAACGACTTGTTTTTATCTAACGTTTTCCTAAATGATAAATACTTATTTTAAAAAGATAAATATCCATCAATTAATAAATTTTTATTCAATTTTATTAATATTTTTTATAAAATAACTAAAATATATTACATTAAAAATGTAAATATTATAATAAAATTTAATATAAAATTATATTTATATAATAATAATAAAATTATAAAATCCAACCAATTTAATTGTCAATCCAATCAATCAATTTTCGATGATCATTATCGTCGATAATATTATCTATTGTAATGGACATCTTTCAAATTTTTATTAATTTTTTACATTTTTATTAAATTTTTAAATATTTTATTAATTTTTAATATTATATTAATAGTATTTTATATTTAAATTATTTTTATAAAATTAACTTTATTATTTTTATTTTGTAAATTTTTTATTTAAAAAAATAAAAATATATCTTTTATTCATTAAGTTTAACATTTAATCATTAAATTTAATATTTGATCAATACATTTAATAATTAATTTTAATTAACTGATAAATGTTTAATTTTGTTAAAATTAATTAATAAAATTTTATCACTTTGAGATACCTCAAAACTAATCACCTACCTATAAATTATACAAAATTTTGTTACGAAGAGATTAAAATACTTAAAATAAAAAATTGTAATAAAAAAAATATTTATTTAATAATCATTTAAATAACATAAATATTAATAATATTTTATTTTTGGTGATAGAAAGATACGAAAGCCGCCCTCTCCTAAAAAAAATCCATGAACAAGCAACACCAGCTGCCAGAAGATAGGGATATATCGGTAATTTCAAGTTGTAACACTGGATAGACGAGTGGATGCCCTCCTGGCTCCTATAAAATTATCGCTAATCTCAATTCCTTTGTTCTTCTCTCCCAAGAAATTCCCTCTTACGAATTCCAGAAGTATCTGGTTAGTTCTATTTCCTTTTCCGCCTGAAATTTTGATCTGTGTAATTCAAATTTCGTTTTGGGTTTTTCATTTTTCCTCTGTTTCATTCTGTTTTTTTTTTTTTTTTGGGTTTTATGAACTTTTCTCTTGCATGATGGTGAGTGTCTTATTCCAAAATTTCCATCTTTTTCTTGTAATGAACATGATTTCATCTGTTTTGCGATTGATTTATGTTTTTCTTTTCTTGTTTCCATTTCCTGTTCTTAGTTGACTGTCGACCTTTTTTTTTTTTTTTATGAGAGATAAGAAGGAATCTTTTTGTAGATTTTGTGGTATCTATCTTCGGTTGACTTTACCTGAAGTAATAAAAAAAGGGTTTTTTTTTTTTTTATCAATTGATTGTTTTCTGCTTTTGATCTCTGCAAATCAGAGGGCGCGCACTTGTAGTTTGAAGTTTGGTGAGTTACGCTAACTTTTGTACTGGTTCAACTAGGGAACAAAGTGTACACCTAAAGTTTTCTTTGGCGTTAAAAGTTAAGGGTTCCGAAAGCAGTCCACCCTTTAGAGCTTGGTGAACTTAATACTTATAAATAGGTTAGCTTTTTTTTTGGCTATACTTGTAAATAATCTGGTGCATGAACTTCTTGTTGTTCAATTTGTTTGTATGTGATGTTTTTTATGTCAGAATTGCTATGATTTGGATTTTAGAGCAAATGAAAGTGTATGACCTCTTCCACCGTCCTTTAAATGTGGCTTACTAGTTAATTTTGTATTTATCATTGATGCTATTCTATATGTATTAATTTGTAAAGATTTTTCCCACTATTTGAATAATGTGATTTCTCGTGTGTTCTTTTCATCTGATTACAATTGTACATGATCGCTTATTTTGCTAAATTTGATATGGTTATATAGGGCTGTGGAAATTAGTTTTGTGAAGGGAAAAATAGAGGGGAATTTAGTTCTCTGTGGTGACATTTTTACTTCTGAAAAATGCCAAAGGATAGAAGAGTTCAATCTTTGTCTTTTGATCGGTCTAGGGCATCTCCTTACCCTTGCAATTCTAGTTCCAGGGAACACAAATCGGACAAACTTGATCCTCCATTGGGATCACTTGAGGATACAAGAGAGTGGGAGGAAGTTAGGTGCCCTGTCTGCCTCGAGCACCCCCACAATGCTGTTCTCTTGCACTGTTCTTCTTCTGAGAAGGGATGCAGACCTTACATGTGCAATACAAGCTACCGGCACTCGAATTGTCTTGACCAGTTCCTTAAGACATCTGCACCAACTCCATCATCAGGATCAAGACAAGACATTTCCTCTGCAGGCTTGAACTTTTATAGAACAGCGGAGGAAGCCTCACAGTCTGCGCAATCCAGGCATGATGTGAGACTGTTGCTGCCAAAGCTTTGTTGCCCTCTCTGTCGGGGAGAAGTTTGCGGGTATAGTGTAGTAGAAGCTGCACGTCAGTTTATGAATTCTAAAGTGCGTAGTTGTTCTAGTGAGAATTGTGATTTTAGTGGTTCTTATTCAGAGCTCAGGAAGCATGCCCGGTTGGAGCACCCATCTACACGGCCAACAGAGGTGGATCCAGAACGGCAGCACAATTGGAGAAGGATGGAGGATATTAGAGGATTTAGGGACTTCCTTAGTATTATGCAGCCTGTAATGGGTGAAGAAGACAGCGAGGAAATTGCTTCTTCTGATTACATGCTCTACTTACTTTTGGGATCATATCTTATTTATGAAGTAGAAGAATTCCTTGTTAATAGAGATAGACAGCAAGTGCATGACAATAGGGTCTCAAGGAGACCATTGAGATTTAGATATGACAGAATGACCAGTAATGCCCCCAGGCATAGATCAGTGAACGATACACGACGAGGGAGGACAAATGGTGGCATTTACAACGATATGGAGGTCAACCGTTCCCTGAGATTGAGTAATAGTCCACGAGGAGGAAGAGTAAACCATGGCAGCTATAATAACGAGAATAATCGTGTTCCCAGATGGAATAACTATTCACATCCTCATACAACAAATCATGGCCAAGGTTTACGATGGCGAGGACAACAAAGGTCCAGATTCAATAACCAACAGTGATTGCGGCATCTTGTTGATCATAATCCTTATTGAACATCTAGTGTTTAGTTTTAAAGTAGGTGCACTTTCTTTAGTCCCCTTTCGTTCTCTCCCATTTGTTCATGATTGTGGCAACATATTTTTAAATAATTTAACCTTTGTTTATCGCTTTGCAGATACAACCAACAGCATGTTTGGAAACTTATTCATCTTCAGCATTGAGGCTCATGAAACTGATATTAGAATAGCAAAAGAAAGGATGAGCTAATATGTGGGGTTTGAATCACCTTGGTTCAGTGTTTACTTCATGTATATTTAATTAAGAAATACAATTTTTTTTTCCCTTACACAATTCTTGTTTGTCATTGTTTATTTTTTCACTTTTGAAATTGTTCAAATCATTGTACGAGACTTCTGTCTTCAGCAGCGGAGTAATAGTTGAAAATGTTGTTAAAAAGTTAATTGCTGTTGGTTAATCAAGTCAATTACTATATTGTTGCCAGAGAAACTTGAGATTAATATTTGCTAGAGTGTTGCATAAAGTTAACTACTCCTGGTTAATCGAAACTCAACTTTCTTATCAGATCGTTGCCAGAGATATATATATATATATGTTAGACTATTCTCATAGACATGTAGTAAGAAGAGATAAGAAAATGTATAACCAATTCAATTGCGGCTTTGTGTTTGCCATTGAACAATGTATTCAAATTGTCAAAACAGATTGCTAGGTAATGATCATCGTCTTGCTCATCAAGTTTACATTTAATGCAAATAAGATGTATTGTTTTGATGACAAAATAAATGTAAAACGATTGAAATTACGTGAAAAATGATGACACTACACCTATTCTCTTTTAACATGTAATGAGATATGCATATTTTCTTAATCAAATAGAGATAAAAGCCTAGTGAATAACGCTAAAAATTGTCAATGACATCTTCCCCTCTCTACTAAGTGTATAAACCAAAAAGCAAGAATAAGGAGTGATTTTTTTATCTTTTGGCTTTGACATCTTGCTATTTCATTATCATACAATTTTTATTGGATAAAATAAAAGACATTCGTTGAATTCCTTTAAGGAGTCTTTCGATAATCTATCAATATCACATTTTGTAATTGTTTCTAAAAAATATATTGTAAAAAAGAGTAATAACACTATAATAGATGTAGGTTCTGTTAAGTAATCGAACTACTTAAAAAACTTCTTTTATTGTTTCAATGTTTATGCTAATTACAAAGACACTCTTAGTTGCATTCAAATTAGAACTCCCATGTAATATCTTTAGATAGTTGCGTTATTATGTTAGTACAATTTTCTCTATTAATAATTTTTTATGCTAAGAATGCTCAACGAAAAGTCCTCTCTAATTTTTCAGTAAAGTTTAGCCTAAACTTTCCTTGATTGTAGTATTTTCTTATGGTTAGCACCATAAATGCTTCTAGAAGCACTCCATAGATTGAGGTTGAGCGAAATGTAATAGTTAGCCATACATATGTAATTGTTGCTCACACTTAAATAGTTGTTATTTGTTACCAAGTTTCTCACTTCTATAAGAAACCTCTGCAAGTAGTTGATAGTTAACATGCAACTGAAAATCAATTGGTCACATCTAAAGCTAAGAGACAATTGGATGCAACAATCAATAACTTAGCTATTATTATGAAAACCTTAATCCAACATCTACTTGCCATCCTAATAATTACTACTAAAGCCCAGCCTCCCACCTGATATGTAGAGAACTCATATCAATTTTTTCTATTAATAATTTTTTATGCTAGGAATGATCGATGAAAAGTTCTTTCCAATTTTTTAGTAAAGTTTCCTTTGAACTTTCTTTGACGGTAGTATTTTCCTATGGTTAGCACCGTAAATGCTTCTAGAAGCACTCCATCCATTAAGGTTGAGCGAAATGTAGTAGTTAGTCATACATATGTAATTGCTGCTCACACTAAAATAACTATTATTTGTTACCAAGCTTCTCACTCCTATAAGAAACCTCTGCAAGTAGCCGATAGTTAACATGCAACTGAAAATCAATTGGTCACATCTCAAGCTAAAAGATGATTGGATGCAACAATCAATAACTTAGCTAATATTATGAAAACCTTAATCCAACATCTACTTGCCATTGTAGTAGTTATTACTAAAGCCCAACCTCTCACCTAATATGTAGAGAACTCATGTCAAATACGATGTATAAAAAACTAACATCTCATATGTGGAGATAACTTACAAAAATAACAACAAAATCCTCATGTCCAACATGCAAGTCATGAATTACACTTGGAATAATGTGTAGCACGTAGCCTCTATTAAGATTTTAGAGCTGCTCTATAGGTATCCATTCAACATGCAAACCATAACCACAATTGTAACACCCTACTCCAAACATATTCTCTCCATAGGTATCCATTCAACATGCAAACCATAACCACGATTGTAACACCGTACTCCAAACATATTCTCTTCGAAGAAAATTTAAATTCAAATAGATATGTTAATTTAAATTTAAACCATGAAATATTCTCAACTAATACAACAGATAATAAATTAATAGAACAAAAAGAACATAAAATACATTTCATAGAAAGGATGACGAGGATAGTAACGGTTCAGATCCTGTAGTTAAGGATGAGGGTAAATATATTTTTGATCTGTTTTTTTTTTCAAAATTTTTTCTCTTTTATATATTTTTAAACCCTTAAATATTAAAACGGTAAATTATTACAAATGGTGATGACACTAAATAAATGTTTAATTATTATTCTTATAAAAACAAAGAGGAGAATTGTGAAGATAGATAAGAGAAAGAGCCGTATCGAAAACGAGGTGAGAACAAGGATTAAGCAATTCGACCCCTACTCACCATCGTGTCATCTTTATTTTTTTTTTTGGTATAATTTTAAGTTTGCTAATTTTTTTATTTACTGAAAAAATAATAAAAACACGTAATAAACATAAGAGCTGGAGAGAACTAAGCCGAAACCCTAACACATAGCCTACCTCAACTCTCTGGGAACAGTTTCAGGTTATAAAATCTTCCATTGTTCAAAACCCATGTGGCTGAAGAGTCCCTTCAAGTTTCTCTTGCTTTATTTCAATTTTTTTTTTTTTATTTGGAATTGTCGAAATCTTGAATTAAAATACTCAAAATAAAAAATTATAATAAAAATATGATTTATATTTAATAATAATTGAAATAATATAAATATTAATAATATTTTATTTTTGGTGATGGAAAGATACGAAAGTCGCCCTCTTGTAAGAAAAAATCCATGAACAAGCAACATCAGCTGCCAAAAAGATAGGGATATATCGGTAATTTCAAGTGTAACGCCAGATAAGACGGGTGGAGGCTCACCTGGCTCCTATAAAATTATCGCTAGTCGAAGTGCCTTTGTTCTCCCAAGAATTTGCCTCTTACGAAGTCCTGAAGTATCTGGTTAGTTCTATTTCCTTTTCTGCCTGAAATTTTGATCTGTGTCATTCAAATTTCGTCTGGGTTTTTCGTTTTTTCCTGTTTCATTCTGTTTTTTTTTTTTTTTGTTTTTGTTTTATGAACTTTTCTCTTGCATGATGATGATTTTACCGCCGCCTAGGTGAGTGTTTTATGTGAAAATTTCCATCTTTTTTCGTGCAATGAACATGATTTCATCCGGTTTGCATTGATTTTTGCTCTTCTTTTCTAGTTTCCGTTTCCTGTTCTTAGTTGACTGTTGATCTTTTTTTTTTTTTTTTTTTAATGAGAGATCAGAAGGAATCTTGATGTTGGTTTTGTGGCATCTATTTTCGGTTGAATTTACCTGAAGTAAAAAAAAAAAAAAAAAGTTTGTTTTATTTGATCAATTGATTATTTTCTGCTTTTGATCTCTGCAAATCAGAGAGCGCGCTCTTGTAGTTCGAAGTTTAGTGAATTACGCTGACTTCTGTATTGGTTCAACGAGGGAAAAAAATGAATACCTAAAGTTTCCTTTGGCTTTAAAAGTTAAGGGTTCCGAAAGCAGTCCGCCCTTTAGAACTTGGTGACCTTCATACTTATAAATGGGTTAGCTTTTTTTGTTTTGTTTTTGGGGTGTACCCGTGAATAAGCTGGTTCATGAACTTCTTGTTGTTCAATTTGTTTGTATGTAATGTTTTTGATTTCAGAATTGCTAAGATTTGGAATTAGAGGAAATGAAAGTGTATGACCTCTTTTACTGTCCTTTAAATGTGGCTTACTGGTTAATTTTGTATTTATTATTGATGCTATTCTTTATGCATTAATTTGTAAAGATTTTTCCCACTATTTGAATAACGTGATTTCTTGTGCGTTCTTTTCATCTCATTACAATTGTACACGATTGCTTCTTGTACTGATATGCAACTTATCTTTCTATCTAGCAGGAAACACATCCTATTAAGGCAAAAAATTAATATAATATGATTGGCCATCTAGAATAATAATTTAACTAGGTTATAATCCCAGTACTGGGGCAATTTAAAATATGCATTACTTTCCAGTACTGTACATTGAGCTAGTAAGATGACTGCTCTTTTCAAAAAGCTGGTGATACATGTAACCTTCACAGCCACATAAAAAAAAAAAAAAAACAAAATACAATCTAATGTATATGAATTTCACATACGACTTGAAGAGTCTGTCTTGAGTCCTTCTGCACAGTTTGAACTTAGAACGCCCCCCCCCCCAACAAAATAAAACCATTTGGATCTCTTCTGTCCTCTTCTTATCAAGTCAAAATGTTGTTTTGTAGAAAATATTTCCAGCACTGGCAGCTGAAGAAACTTAATCAGGAAATGGCTAAACAACTAAATATATTGAGGTCATTAGGCTAGAGCACCTACTGTATTGATTCAGCTCTTGCACGGCCAGTGAATCCACATTGAGGATTCTCAGGAATCCCTCTCATATAAATCATCACAGGCTTTTCTTTGACATCATACAGCAAGAATCCAATCCCAGTTATCGAATGCACAAGCCCTAAAATCTTGTTCTACATGCAAGTCATAACTCATACCTGGAATGATGTGTGGCACCTGGCCTCTATTAAGATTCTACAGCTGTTCTACAGGTATCCATTCAACAAGCAAACCATAACCACAATTGTAGCACCCCATTCCAAACGTATACTCTCTGTATAGAATTTGAATTTGAAGAGATATGTCAACTTAAGTTAAAACTATGAAACATTCTCAACCAATGCAGCACATAATAAATCAATAGAACAAAAAAAGCATGAAATACATTTGATAGAAACGATGACGAGGATGATAAGTGCAAAAATCCTTATAGTTAGGGATGAGGATAAATATATTCTTGACCCGTCCCTTTCTCAATTTTTCCCTCTTCTGTGTGTTCCTAAGTCCTAAAAGATTGAATTACTCTTAAAAATTTTGAATTATTACAAATATATCATGACATCAAACAAATATTTAATTATTTTTCTAATAAAAACGGAGAGAAGAAAGTAGTGAAAATTTTCTTCATGAAGATAGATAGGAGAAAGAGCCATATTGAAAACGGGGTGGGAACAAGGATTAAGCAATTCGACTCCTACCCACCACCGCACCATCTCTATTTTTTTTCTCTAATAATGATAAATAATAAATATTTTAACTTCACTTAATTCTCCATTTTTTTGGTATAATTTTAAATTTGCTAATTTTTATATTTACCTAAAAAAAAAACAATAAAGACACATAATAAACATAAGAGCTGGAGAGAACTAAGCCAAAACCCTAAGACATAGCCTACCTCAACTCTCTGGTCTCAGTTTCAGGTTATAAAATCTTCCATTGTTCAAAACCCATGTGGATGAAGAGTCCCTTCAAGTTACTCTTGCTTTATTTCAATTTTTTTTTTTTTTTTTATTTTGAATTGTCGAAATCTGAACATTGTTACTAATCCGCGTTGTTTTTTATTTGCTCAGTTTATAAAAACATGGCGAGATCGTTGTCTAATGTTATCTTGAAGGGAATCACAGGTTACTCAGTTGGGCGTTCTGCTAGACTTGTAAGAATTAAGAGCCTATTGTTTGTTTAAGGTTAAGTTGGGTAGAAAATGAATGAATTATTCTAAGTGACTTGTCATGACATTGATTTTATGGCAATTGATTACCATAATTTGATTCCTAGGAATTTTTGTCCCTCTATGTTTCCAAAATACATCCAAGAATATATTGATTGAAATCAGAATTTTAAGTTTGGTGCGGTTGAAAGGTATCTGGGAGTACTTATGATGTCACCAAAAGCACTTATAAAAGTGTCACAGCATTTTGTTTGGTGTGGGTTCTTGCTTATTTAAGATTTTAGTTTAGATCATCTAATTGAAACCATAGGTTCCCACAAAGCATTTTCTACAAAAGCACTATGTAATATGCACGATGTTAAAAAATTTTTATTTCATTATTTCTTTTGTTCCAGCTTGAATTAACTGATGAAATCATAGGTCCTTTCCCACAAAGCATTTTTCTGCAAAAGCACTCTCTAATTTGCACAACTTTAGAAATTTTTATTTTGTTATTTATCTTCTTCTAGCTCTGAATTAATTGCTTCTCTTGGTGGTTAGCTGGGGTAATTTTTGCACTCTCTTTAGTTGAAATATGTATCGAATGGTGTCAACTTAGATAAGTGATGAAAATGTTTTCAAAGTGATGGAGTGTGATCATGCTTATCATTGTAAGACGTGAAGTGATTTGTTCAGTGTATTATCATTGTTGGAACAATAACGTAGTCATGATTTCACATGTAATTGTTAGTAGGTATCTAGATCCTTTTACAACAATGGAATGAAGTACTCCACTTCTCTGCCGGATGACCCAGATACACATGAAGATTTTAAATCCACTAATAAGGTTGTGAGCTCTGGTCTTTCTTTGAAGGATGTTGTTGAGCAGGTAAGCTTGTCCTTAGATCTTCTTTGTGTTTTGCTTTTTTGGCTCAAGTTATTATTATTTTCTATATTATTTTCTTTGAAAACTGTGCATTCAATAATAGGGGTTGGATTCTTGCTGTAGGATGTCAAAGAAAACCCAGTGATGATATATATGAAAGGGATTCCTGAGAATCCTCAATGTGGATTCAGTGCACTGGCTGTGCGAGTGCTGAGTCAATACAGTAGGTGCTATAGCCTAATGACTTCAATATTATTAGCTGTTTAGCCATTTTCTGATTAAGTTTCTTCAGTTGCCAGTGCTGGAAATATTTTCCATAAAACAACATTTTGACTTGCTATGAAGAGGACAGAAGAGATCAAAATTGTTTTTTTTTTGTTGGGGGGTGGGGGGGGTGGTGGGTGTGGTGTTGCGGAATGCATTTCCACTCTGGCTCTGAGTTCAAACTGTGCATAAGGACTCAAAACAGACTCTTCAAGTTGTATGTGAAATTCAAATACATTAGATTGTATTTTTTTTTTTTAATTTTTATGTGGCTGTGAGGGTTTCATGTGTCACCAGCTTTTCTAAAAGGGCAGTCATCTTATTAGCTCAATGCACAGTACTAGAAAGAAATGCATATTTAAAATTGCCCCAGTACTGGGATTATAACCTAGTTAATTTATTATTCTAGATGGCCAATCATATTATATAAGCTTTTTGCCTTAATAGGATGTGTTTCCTGCTAGATTGAAAGATAAGTTGCATCTCAGTACAATATATTGGTTACATCACTGGAGCTTTATACACATGAACTTTTGTATTCTGAAGATAGTTTAGTTTCTTTCGTATCTTTGTTTGTGGAAATATTTCTTTATATTTAGGCCTTCAATTGTTATATTTGACATTTTTGCTAACTTAGATATATATTTTTTTAATCTTAGCATGCGATAATGAGATAGTTTGTAATGGAATTACTGTTGAGGACCAAATTTGCCTTCTGTAATTGTCTGTTATACAAGATTTTCTGTTATTAATTAAGCTCATTATTAGCCTAGTTGCCTCTGCATGTTTGTTTCCTTGTCGATGGGATTTGTTGATTTTTTTAGCAAATATATTGCTGCTTACAGAATTTTCACTCATGATTGGGGCCTTTGCAGGTGTTCCTTTAAGTGCTAGAAATATTTTGGAGGATGCCGACCTTAAAAGTGCAGTAAAAGCCTTCAGGTAAGTTAGTATTGTACAGGGTTTAACTTTAAGGTTAATTATAGTCTTGAAATTGCGCTAGAGAGGCATCAATTTGTAGTTGTTTTGTCATGAGTTTTTTCTTGTAGTTCCTGACACTTACGATGTCTTTAGTTTTTCACTTCAAATTTTCTTCATTGATAATGGAGTCAGATAAATTTACTTCCCAAAATAAATTTTTCCCTGTGATGGTTATATAGAATTTCTTCTTACATATGCTTTCAATTTTTAAGTGGGAATCAACGTGCTTTCAATGAATGCTCATTTTATAACAATCTCATCTCTATGTAGCCACTGGCCTACATTTCCTCAGATCTTTATTAAGGGAGAGTTTATTGGAGGCTCAGATATAATTCTCAATATGCACCAGGTATGAGATTAATTATATATATGTATTATAATGTGTTAAACACAGAGAGTTTTTGCATCTTTATAAAAGTGCCACTCTATTGCTCTAATACTGTGGTCTATCCCATGTAGAATGGTGAGCTGAAAGAAAAGCTCAAAGATATTTCTGCGGACCAGAAGGCAGAATGAATTGCTGCTGCTTTTGATTGCAAAGTGTTGCAATAGACTTATCAGGTGTTTACTATTCTCATGTGATGTTGTACGAGCTCTGTTTTTTTTTTTTTCAGAGTTTCTTCTTACTCATCCCATGGGATAAGAAGCTTGGGATTGTATGCTTACTCTTTGTGGTTGGTCTTAATTTATTTATATTGTGGACTTCAAAATAAGTTAAATAGTTATGGGAACAGTCTTGAGGACTGCTTCCAGTTAGAAAGAAAATTGCGGCTGAATTGCATTCTATTGTTATCCTCTGTTTCTTTCTAATTAAGAAATAGATTTTGAATGTTTTTTTTTTTTTTTTAATTTGTGTTGTAAGAGATTGGAGTTATAAGTAATAAAAAAGTTGTTATACTTAATTTTTACAGTGATAATAATATCCATGAACTTGAGATCTTATTCACAAAATTAGAAGATTCAACCAAATTCAGTAAAAAAAACATGGTTGTTAATAAAATAACCATATTTTCAGGGATATATAAAATTAGCAAGAATATAAACACTAAACCATATGGTTAAGAAACTGTTAACAGGCAAAACCTTTTCATATATAAATCAAATTTTCAGTCCCTTATTTGCCTTCTTCAAAATTCCATCATAGTTTACATCAGTTATCTGGTAAAATATCTGATTGCTAATTCATTCACCTTCCAATCTTTTAGACTCTGGGTTTTATATCCGTTTCCCTGTTCTTCTCAGGTGTATTACCCTTCAATCCCATATTTCATTGATGTAACCTTTTGTCGTAGTTATTGCGATTGCTTTTGATGTTTCAAATCATGTTTTAGTACAAAAATGAGGAAAACAGGTAGTTTTGACGTTTAATTGCAATAATTTACATGTTTAAGATAAATTGTTACCTTTGATGTTATTTTTGGTTTATGTTTGAACATTAGTGTTACAGGTTTCGGAATGAAAATGATGGTTTTCTGTGACTGTTTAGGTCATTAAGATGTGAATTTATCTGGGATTCAGAGTTAAAATTCAAAGACAAAGCATGTTCCCGTATTAGATAGAGATTTTATAAAAAATTTGCCATGTAACGTTAGAATGTATAATGTTTTCTATTTTATAATAAGAGAAATATCAAACTTTATATATAATCAATAAGATCCGAGAGACTACATGGTTAGATATATTATCGACATTTAAAAAAAGTTCTTAAAAAGATATTAAGATTTGATATAATTAAAAAATTATGAATTAATAAAAATAAAAATTATAAATGATCTGAGTCAATTTAGTTTATCTGTTTTAATAACTTCAAATTTGTGAACATCTAATTAATAGTTAGATTATATTTGTACCATAAGTGATCCACAAGAAAATCCAAAAAAAAAAGATTTCGGTTTCGTCTAAATGAGATTGATATTTGTTTAAAGGAGTTTGCCCTAATCATAGAATTGTGGTTTAACTTGTACATTTCGACTTTATCATGACTAAGATTAAAGAATTTATCTGTTTTGAATAAATCAATTATGAGGTATGGTGACTTGATGGAGGCGTTTGAGTCATAGGCATGGGGACATTAAGGTGATAATATGTGATCAAGCCATTGTTCTTATATTATCTGCACATTCTATGGCTGGGTGCAGACAGAAGGTTATTAGACTGGACATGCTTCAGTTTGATGATAACCTTACACAAATTTAATAATTACCCATGGAGTGCTCTAGTGTGGGAAATGACTGCATGTTCGATGAGCAAGGTGATTAGGTCTCATTACATAGTGGTGGTGCATCATCATGCAAAAAGAATCGAAGGGCACCCTTTTGATCAGGTACAATCTAATGGGTCTGAGTTTAGAGGACCCATTCTTGAAGTCATTGACCAAAATTCTTAATCGTCCCTATGCCTGATTGACTAGGACACCTGTTTTTTATTTTGGTGTTAAAGAAAATTTAACTGAAAAAAATCTATTTTTCAAAAATCATATCCCAAATGGATAAATGCATGTTCCATAATTGGGTTCCAACATGGACAATGACTGAATTTGGACACTAAAAACTAGTCATGCCTTAAAGATATTGGGTAAATTAAATATATCGTTGAACTCAAATTGGAAAAAAATTAAATACAAAATGTTTTTAAAGCCTGAATTTAATGATTTTGGATATGAGATTGTGAGTTAAAAAAAAAAAAAAGTTGAGATTGAAAGATTTTAATATTTTTGTTGGAAGGGTAAGAATAAAATTTCATTTAATTTAGTTATTGGGTTATATTAGTTTAGTCTTAAGTTTTTAGGCTAATTTTGTACACTCCCAAAAATTGTGGGAAAACTTAGCTTCAAATTTTCTTTCTTGGAAAAAAAAAAAAAATTCCATTTCCTTGTTTGTTTTGACAAGATAACATCAAATTACAACATTGACATGAGCAATACCTATCTTATGCCCAGTTTATTTTGATAAAAGCAGCAACAAATATCCAGTGATACCACCTTATTGCATTAGAAAACCCATAAATCTATACAAAATATGAAGTAAATTTATCTGTAAAATAAAAAAAATAAAAAAAAATTTATTAGCTTGCTTTCACAACAAAACAGAAATTACAACCAAACCATATTGATAAATACCACTGTATTAGACTTTGATGTTTCCACAAAAAAATTGTTTCACTGGCATTTCATGAGCAAAACTGTAAAATACATCCATCATGAACTGCCAACATTAAAATAAAAGAAAAATGCTGGTCTGACGCTGCATATATTTTGTCATAAACAGCAGCATTTGATCCAAGGATACTGCATTATCGAACTGGACTGTTTGTTGAAGGTGTTGAGGAAATCTTTGCAACTTGCCTGCTGCCACCAGAATTATACCAGCGTACTGGTATTGCCCAGATACTGCTTTTTTCAGTAATCTGTAAGTCAGTGACTGCTTTTTTTCTCAGATAAGCTACAAAAACTTGTATTGTCCAGATACTGCTAGAGTACTGGTAAAGTTCTGTAGTGTTGTGATGCCAGTAGCTTCTTGTAAAAGAACATTGTGTAATTATCGCATGTAAATAGATCTATAATATCAAACAATTCTGCTGTTTTCTGCAGGCCAAACTTTGCTATTTCTGCCAAACCATCATGCATGCATAATGAAGAGAAAAAGAAAGAGGAATAGAAGATAATAGCCAAAGTCTACTGGATTGCATATGGTATTAATGAATGCACAAAAGTGCTCCAAAAGTAGAATTGACTAGATTCATTATCATCTATGCTCTACAAGTGAAATATAAGAAAGATGCATACAAAATTTTTATTGTTAGGACCAAGAAGAAAATGGGAAAATCAGGAAGCTTAATTTATCTATACCATATACCCAACAACCTTTTCTATTTACTACCTACTTGCACATAAGCTTTATCATTTTTTTTTTTCCATATTATTGCTTTCTACTGCTTCCTTGTGTTACATTTAACTAGAAACTGATGCTGTGCTACAACTATGCACGAAAACCCTCGAGTCCCAGCCTTGCAGCAAGCCAGCTGCAGATCTCATCCATCTCTTTAGGAACTGTGTAATGACCAAGTCTGCACAATAAAAGCCCATCTAATCAGGAAGTTCTTTTTCTATTTTCTAAAAACTTAATCATGGGATTATTCTTGCATAGAAAAGATATCAATACTTACCCTTCAAAAGATTTGAATATAAGGTTTCTAAATCCTGCTATACTTAAGGAGTTGGCTGATTTCTCTCCATATTGAAAGGGGACGACATCATCAGCTACAACAAAATAAAATTTGGTATTAGTTCATTAAAGTAGCAAAAAGGTTTTGTTCCTAAATATTCATTTTTGAATTGTTTTTACATAAACACTTCTAGTCATTCATTCATATGTTTATGGTATTCACACATAGGAGATGGATATACATACAAGTTCCATGACAGAGCATAATGGGCAAACATGCTGCACGTCTTGCAGCCTCAAGTGAACCTTCTATTTTGTTCCTCAAGTTCCTGGATCAAAATAATGTTTAGCAAACAGATATCAGGAAAATTTCCATATGTGTTCAGTGTCATCAATATCCTTTTCATATCTGCTGTGGCTCAATGGATAAATGTTATGAACCTTATGGTAATTAGACAAATCCCAAGCAAAGAATCATACAGAATTTCCCTGTGAGAATTAAATAAGGTGCCTCATAATCATCACAGCATGCTGATATTTAAGTTTGACAAAGGTAATTTATGAACAGTTATTATATGTTTTACCAGTAACTTTCATCTTATATAGAAACTTGTGCTGAATGTTTATTTTATAAGGATATATCTATATATTGTCATACCTTGAACCTGGAAGCCGGCCGCTGAGCCCAACAACAGCCCTTAAGTTGACACTGTATGGAATTCCATTTCCATACCTACCTAGAGCAAAACAAGTTGCAGAGTAAAGGGCCATTGCAGCACCCATACTGAAGCCTCCAATACCAACTTTAACTGTCAAAGAGGATAACAAAATTATGAGATATGTGCAAGCCATTAATCAAATAATCTGACATCACATCAGTTCATAAATTAACTTAAACTAGATATTACTTACATAACAATTCACTTAAAATAATTTAAAGAAGGACAAAAGGCATAAAGAAGCTACAGTAAAAATTAATATTAGCACATGATATATAGCACTTTCAGTTCAGGTCACACAGTACATATGATGTTAAAAAAACATAGCTTCTTATAGATAAGCTGGGAAATGTTCATATATGAAATGGTATAATTGTTGCATGAGTTTACATGGGAATTTGTTCATAATCAATTAATCAAAAAGAGAAATGACTGTAACCATGTAAGGTAGTTAATTTCAAAAAATTGGCCTTAATACCATCCGCTGGTTCTGTTGACAACAAGTTTGCAATATGTGCTGCTGAAGCATCTAAACCCTCCCAATCATCAGGATTGTTTTCTGAAAGCTCTCCCTCATCAAACCCTGATGTAGATCAAAGAAGCAATGTAAATAATTCGGTTAATATCAAATAATGATTTTTTTAAAATGTTTAAAATAGGATAAATGATATATATTCTCAGTTTATTAACTATAAGAGAGTCCTGAGAGCCAATGAATATTACATGCAGTGCAAGCAAATCCACCGAGTACAGCCACAGGACGAGTAGGAGCAGTTGGGCAAATCCATTTAATCTGCTTCATAGAATGTCAGCATAAGTAATTAAATCTGCAAACTTTAATCATCAGAGGACCAAGGGAAGTATTAAGATATACATGAATAAAAATGTTAATTTATGGATGACAAAAGTTATATCTATCCTTACATTTGGCAGAGGCAGGCCTTCCAATTGCTGGGACCAGCTGCAGCCAAACAGAACACTGAATGACAAACCTATCTTTAACTTTTTAATTTTTATATTATCATCAATGAAACAAATGTCCAACTCCACCATCTCCATAGAGATTAAGAAAAACAGAACAAAGCAACAAACAATCACTTTAATATGCTAGAGCATGATAATCCAATTGTGACGCCCATAGAAGTTGACAACCACAACTACAAAATCTAAGAGACATGTAATTTGTATATTCATCTAGAGTATTGGGACCACAATAGTTAGCTAAAGTAGCTACTCAAGGCAGAAAACCAGAAATAAGTGAACATGACCATCTGCTCACTGTTTACCAATAAAGAATATAAACCCAGTTTCACCTTGAATCCAGGATTATGAGTTCACCATGCTACAGTTTCCAATTTACACAAAATCCCAGGAAAAACATGAATTTAAGTGTATTAGTATGAATATCCTTTCTGAAAGATCATGAATGGCTGCTCAATTGGCAGAAGAACCTAGAAAAACTGTGGTCCCCCATCATGAATATGGCATATGCACTTTCTCTTTTTATGGCTTCTTGAGTTAAGCTTGGCATCAATCTGAACAAGAAAAAGGGAAGAAAGAATAATCGAATCTATATAATTTCGCAACACTGCTGCTCTCTCCCATCAAATTTATTCGAATGAGAAAACAACCTAAAGAATTTCAATAAAGAAAAACTATAATATCATATGGGCCCTCAATTTGGAACATGCCAAGATGCTGACTTTCTCAAACTGCCGTTCTTTTTCTTCCTTCTGGAACCAAAAAGTCAAGCCTTAAAATATAGGTTTTGGACACTAACACTGTAAGAAAAACAAAGTAAGCATCAAATACGGACAATAAAGGCGAGCCTGCTTTCAGCCAAATCACAATGTGAACAAATGAAAGCTCACACAAACAGTGACCACTAAAATTAATTGCTTTATAAATACTCTAGCAATATTGTCAATACTTGGTACATATCTACCCAGAATCAAAGTTACTTGGAAAGGAACAGAAATTCGGATTGGGACAGAAAGACTTCCTACATCTAAACAGTATTGTAACAACTAATCACCAAAATCCTAGAAAGAAGAAATTACAAAATTGTAAGAATAGTATGCAACACTATGAAATTATGTAAACAATACCTGGAACCATTATCCCCAAGGCCATGTAACCAAACTATAGTGGCCTGGTGTTTCCCTTTGGGCCTCACCACATAAGTCCTTCCAAACTCAAATGTCCTTCCAGAAGTTCTACTACCTAAAATTTGCAACAACAATATCACTTCTCAGAAACCACTCAAATCCGGGTAATAGAGAACGACAAGGAAAACCTCACAAATGGAACAACAATAACCATTGAGACAAATTATTGAACTAATCTACCACACAAAAGAAAGTAAGAAACCCCATTTAACTGGGCTGTGAAATTCCGAAGAAAGTATAGGACGCAACAAATAGAACTCAAAAAATTCAGGTCCTGCAACTAGTAGCAATCTATACTCCATGAAAGTTAAGCAAGAAATAAAAAATTTCAAAAAATTGTTGAAATAAAGAAAAGAAACAAACCAGAGCCCATAGTTTGATGTGAATAGCTCATATTCTCTCCTCGGGAAAAAGAGGCAAAAGGGGGAGCAAAGGCGAATGGTAAGAAGAAAGAAGAAATGTAATGAGGCTGGTAAAAGATGGAGTACTAGAAGGGTGTATTTATAGTGAAAAAAAGGAATAAAAGAGATGAATATGCACGAGTAGGTTAGACTAGAGTGATAGAGTGTACACCAGCTAGCTGCACAATGCGCAAAAACCACCTAGAAACTCAAAAGAGGTGAAAGAGCATCCATGAAAGTAAGAGGCTGAAAAGACAATGACAAAAAGCAAGATATCTTTTTATTAGCAGAGAATCAAAGCAGAGTAGCAGAGTCAGACAGAGCACATTCATTCATTTCTTGATTTGCAACATAGAGAGAATCTATCCTTGTGCACTGGAAAAAAAAAAACAACTATAGAAAATTACTGAATACAAGAGAGAATAACCTAAATTTGTAGAAGAAAATATGTTTCTTTCAATCATTTGTTTATAAATTTTTCATCATTGATTGACACCCATTAACATAAAGTCATCAACTTTCAAGTTCCCAATTTGCCTTTCCAGCAAACTTAAACTTGTCCTAATCAAATTTTCTCAACTCTCACAGAATAACCAGCTGGGGTTTTGAGTAGAAATGGGTTTAGGGTTTTGGTATGTTTTACACACCTGTAATTTCTGTTAAATTAGAATCCAAAATAGTATAAAGTAATTCAGGATTCCAAATATTCGACGGTAAATATTGATTTGATAACATTATCAACTATTGATACAACTATGATAATAATCAAAAGTTTAATATTATAATAACGAATTGTTATAATTGCATGCATGCATTGAAAATCTTATTAATCATGACTATTAATTTAGGAAAGAAAACAGACTTACATATTTATTTAATGTGATATCATTTGCCCCATCCTTTTTAGATTTTATGAGAGGAGACACAACACAGGAGAAAGCATACCAACTTTTCCCTCACTTTCCTACGTCTTCCACCTACAAAACGTTTCCCCTTTATGCTCTTTGTGTTCATACAAGCACTTACTAATATCCAAAATCTACTTATTTCGGAACAACTCTTATATTGTCAAAAAAAAATTCCATAAAATATCACATATCAAATAATAAATATAAAATGTAATAGCATCAAAAATATTTCAATTCCCTTTTTGGTCCAAAAATGTAGTATACCCTCTAGTTTTAGATGTCAAAAGTTTGATTCTTTTGATCATAAGCAAGGTGCCAAACTTTATTTCCCCATGTTTGATAGATACTAGAAGGGTTTCTTCAACTCACAAGTGGACTAATCAGTAATCCCAGAAACATCATTCTTAAAAATTCTGCAAAAATTTTTAACTTTTTTCATACTCAGTAGCACACAACCAGAATGAAGTTGAAGTTTCATGATAGTGTGACATATACAAATATATTTAATATGCCATCTATAAAAGTCACTATACTTGTAGTCCAATGTGCAGTGAAAGTGGAAGTGAGCATAAATCCTTAGCTGCAATAAGATAAATTTAGAAATGCAGATCCACCAGTCAGTGGCATTCACTGAGTTATAGGTCAATGGTTGTGAAACTGTCAGTCCATTATTTATGCACCACTATGTCTGGATCACCTATGAAATGCAGCTTTAATGCCTTAGTGCTTCTGCCTTTTCTACCGTCAAAAATTCTCCCTCTAATGCTTTCAAATCCATACACAGTTGTATCCAACCACAGTATCTTATACATAATTTAATTCTCTTTTTACAGTATATCAGTATTCGAAGAACAGTCCCTTTTAACAGTTAAGAACTACTTTGAATCACACATAACATTATGATATGGATAACATTATGAATTGTATTCTTTATTTATCTTCATCTTATCTGGTCAATGAAAATAATAACTGCACTATGGTACAAGCTCTAGCTTTCATAAGCTATATGATGATTGAAGCAAAGAGAGGATAATAATTTTATATTTAACAGATTGACCATGAATAATTTTTTGCTGAGATGGTAGATAAAGACTGGTAAATGGAGGCATCCTATTTCCTTTGTAGGTCAAATTTTAGGCCATTATCTCTGTTTCCTTCATCTTTGGAGTGCTTAAATTAAGTGGTGCCTTTTGGATTGTCAACTCCCCTCATCAGCCTGACCAAGAATCAATCTTGAATTTAATTTAACATCACAAATTGGGTTTCTGAGTTTAACAACAAGAGACAACAATATGCTGTCTTGCACTAAAATTATGGTTTAGTTTATAACACTTCTTGGTCACCTTAAACCCACAAATTAAAAATTTAAAGACATTTGATATACAGATTGAAAATTTGTATAAATTTATATAATCCACCATATTAAAATTCTTTGTTTCATCACCATAGATCAGGCCTTGTCAGGATATTGTTTTGGATATTTGTGATATAGTTTGAGCTAAGATAATTGACTTGAAACTGAGGCACAGGATCTCCCCTTAATAGCTGTTTAGCATTTATCTAGCTAGTTTTATTTATAGTCTGCATACTTATTTTGTTTTATTTTGAGTTATTTATGACATTTGCTTTAGATATGCCCCTCGTATTCTTATATTGTATATCATTTATGAGATTCTTATATTATATCTCAGAAATATTTTGACATATACTCCCTTTGGTATTAAATAATATGTTTCTTAAAACACCTTTATATTTTATCAGTTCAAATAATACAATAACTAATTTATAAGTTTACAAATCTAACTAATTATATCAAAATCAATTTTTTTTCGACTAATTCAATACTAAGTAAATAATAATATTTTAAACTCAAGTATAATACTATTCTGGCTTTAAAGAATATATATATATATATATATCTAGGAATATAATACTTAATTTAAGAGATCAACTATAAAAACTTAAACATTGAAGATGAGAAAAAATATATATGGAAACTTTGAGGTAAAGAAATGCTTGTATGCAAGAAGAAAAACAGGGATGGATTTCGGAATGAGTGGGTAAGCCAATGTGTTCATCGGAAACTTACAATAACAGTATGTAAATTTAACACCATTCCAATTTTCAAAGTAAATATATATAAGTGACAAATTTCTTTACACTATAATATATGAAAGACAAATATCTACTTACCATTTTAGGCTATTTTAGTTGTTCA